>JAURVB010003918.1:0-84540 GCA_033002965.1 Piper betle
ATCTTAGGTGGTGAGTTTCCACAACCTGGAAGTTGCATGTTATAGTTGGTTTGGCTTATGTTTTGTAATTTTGCTGAAAAAAATATCTAATTCAGGTACTTGGATGTATCTGGACAAAAGAATTCGAAGCTGTATGTTTATAATGGTGTTGCTTTGTTCCTGGGTTGGCTGGTTTGGACGCTTTCCTCCCTACAATTTCCTAACACTAAAGAGTTTTTCAATTGGGCTAACCTTCTCTCTTTGATCATTTGCTGATTGACGCAGGCTGCAAGGATTCTGCTCTTTATCTTCTTTTTCTATCACATGTTTCTTCATTTTGATCAGGCAAGTTAATGTGCATAATATGTGCTTCGTATCTGGAGTCAATATCATAGTGTTATTTTCTGTCTTTGGGCCGTCTGAACTCACAAATTAATATATAGATGCCAATGACAATACACGTCTCATAAGCAATGAGAATGAAAGGATCTAATGGTACCCTCTCTTTCTTGTGCAGGTGACGACCATCTTCCCCTTGGGCTTCTACAGCATAGTTTCTGTACCACCTGTGCTGGCGCTTATGAACTTGTTCTGGTTCTGGAAAATTCTCAAGGGTCTAATAAAGACCATATCCAAGGCCAGGCGTGTGGAATGATGGTAGCAGTTGCAAGCCTCCTACACAAAAGATATCAATGTATTTCCTTTGTCACCCTCTCTTTTTCATGCATATGTTTAGGAGTAAAGTAAAACATTACTTGGACACAAACATAACTTTGTTCCTGCTTTTACATTGCTAGGAGGCGAAACAATGTAACTGACATGGAAGTTACATATGTATTATAAAGATTTTTGTCGAGTAGAAAAGCAATAATATATGCTTCCAAGTGGTGAGCAGCTTCCATCAGTTTCGTTTGTGAGTTAGTGAAGTAATGCAAAGATGGGGAAAATTCGGTATGGTGTCATTGAGTGGTAGGATTCACATATCAGAATTAGCATTTTCATGCTCCCCTTCTTATGGTTTTGTTGCCTTAATTTTGAGTGGTACGTTCATGAATAAGTCCGACCTACCATGAACAACTACATTAAATTTGAACACTTGATAATATGTTTTGACTTAGATGTCCATCATCAGCAAGTATTGTTGCATCACCATATATTTCTTTTTATTTTTTATTTTTATTCTTATGTTTGGAAAATATTTTAAGCCTTTTTTATGAGACCTCTCTTTGTGCAAAATTGTATCACGCGGGTAATAAAAATGGGGGTTGCTACCTGGCTCGTTGAGGCTTTATGCAATGCAAGTACTACAATTTGTCGTTACCAAAGCACACTTGTCACTAAAATATATTGTAATTAAATTAAGTACAAAGCACAAAATTTGCATAAAGAAATTGCACAAGTTCAACTTTCATTTATAAATACTTTGAAGTAGAAAAATTCACAAAGAAACCATCAATTACAAAGATCCTTCCTTCACTCTTGCAATATGGAGTTTTAAGCATCAAATTTATCACTTGACAATAGTTGTAATTTATCAAATATAATTATGTAAAAGATCATTTATCAAATGTGATACACGTTGCGTGTACCAACTTGGTATAAAATACTATTTTTAGGAAAATAGATTTAACTAATATTCAATTAAGCACAAAAGAGTTTTTTATTAACTCGGGCTAGTCAAGTCAAAGTTAGCTAACTAATCGAGTCAACAGCCTTTAATCAGCAATTCAACTCAAGAAGACAAAACAAGTCTATTACTCGATCGGGCCAAATAAACAAACTAGTTGAACTAAGTCAAGCGAGCACATGGACCCAACCAAACTAGCAAGTGAATTAAACTGAGCCGGGCAAGCTCATGGACTCAACCCGACTAAGATAGATGTCTAAACCAAGTTGGGTAAATACATGGACTTAACCAGACTAGGTTAGCGAGGGGCTTGAACCGAGCCACGCCACTATATGGACTCAACTAGACTAGTCTAGCAAGGGAGTTGAACGGAGTCGGATAAGCACATGGACTCAACCAGATTAGGCTAGTAAGGAGGCTGAACCAAGCCAGGTGAGTGCATGGACTCAACCAAATTCGGTTAGCCTCTTAACTTAACTAGCCTAAAAAATACACCAATGATTTGGTGGACAGATTTTATTTGAGTTTTCTCCCAAAATCTACCAATTATTTGCCTGACTTCTTAGAGAGCCTCCAATGAGTGAAAAATGAGAATGAGAGACTATTTATAGAGGACAAGAGGTCTGGTTAATTAATATGAATGCCCAAGAAAATTCTTTTATGTTTGGCATCTCTATGTGCAAATCTGACTTTTAAGAAGATATATCTTGGAAATTTTACTTTGATTTTATCTAAAATTTATTAAAAAATTTCAATAAATCAAGCTAGTTGTATTCAATGACAAATCTGTAAATAATTAGAAGTTGATTGTGTCCGATAGCAATTCTGTAAATAAGTGAAGTTATCTAAGATTGCTCCAACGTCTACCTATATTTCCCAGGAGCCAGAATTGGTGACACGAGGATTTTCCTATTCAAGACTTCATTCTTTCAAGTTTGACCAGTATGACTTATCTCTCAAAAGCTCCACAATATTCAAAATAACTATCATAAGTCGTTCATTTATAAATCATCAATCAAAGATTTATTCAGTTCAATTGATTTTATTTTGCCTTGACACCATTTTTATGTTGAACTATGATCGTACATTATGGAGTGTCACTGAAAATATTATTATTTTTAATTACGGGTCCAATTGCTAGAATTATGGCGATATGACTGTTAAGTTTCTCCAAAGATTACTCAAAAGAAGATCTTTTTACCTCTTTTTCAACATTGCAAGGCTTTGACCATTATGTTGACCTCTACGAACTCATCATAAATTTAATTCGTCAAAATGAAAAACATACAAAAAAATTTTAAGTTATTGTGAGACAACAAAAGAGAACTCTTCTTATGAGAGTACATTTGTTGAGCAATACAAGCATTGTAGAAAACTTCAAGAGATTGCACAATTTACGGATTATTCAAGCAAAATAATTTATACTATAGCCCTCAAACGCCAAAAGCATAATACAAAAGATTGTCATTTAACCACAACAAAAAGCCCTGAACAAGGGGATCAACATGAGGAAGTAAAACAAATTCTTCCTCTACCTCTTTTGAAACAATGCATTAGAAAACAAATCCAACAGTTGTCAACGAGCATATGGAAGCTAATCAAATGCTTTCTACTCCACCACTTGCTTTATCAATTGCTCCTTCGGAAACAAACCTGATGGAAATTTCTAGACTTGCGTCAAAAAATGATATTGAGATTAAATCTTCTGTACAAAACATTGTTCTACTTCAAGAGAAATGGTTGATGGTAACAATGACATCTTTGTTAGCAAATCACCGTGACATGAATTCTTCTACTAGCTCTTTGGTACGTCTCAACCCAACAACTTCAACTTCTTGTAGTTTGTCACCAATTCATATTGAAATACACTCTTGTAGGTCTCCACTCAAACCAGCACAGTCATTTTCATTATTTGTGGAAAAATCTTGTTGTCTATGGACTCACAAGCTATCTACTTGGCCTAAACATGCATTGAAAATACATTTTGTTTGTACCTCAATTTTCCCCCATCACGAAGCTTCGTAAGAGTTCATCTCATTCCTATCATTCTATTCTTGTCATGTCAATGATGATAATGAGAGTTCTGAGATAATCAGTGACCTATTCAACATCATATATGGCTCACGTCCCCTCACTTGATCATATCCTAAGAAGTTATGTATAGATAAACAAGAACATTTTTTATCATCAAATTTATTGATTATGACAAAATTTTCATCTTTTGTGTCGTTCTCTTCCATATACGATCATTTCTTTATACCCTTGCTAAAAGTAAGCACCAACGTGCCCATTTTAACACTTACAATAATGGAATCCTTATAATTTGTTGATTTAAATTTGATTGGTCATATTGGATTTGGAAAGATTGTTTTTTTACATAGCATGACATCATTATTTGCTGCTATTTTATTTTGTTGAAATTCATAGGATGATGTTGCTGTATTGAATTCCTTAATGCTTTTTAAATCAAATTTGTTTGGAATTGGATTCGGAAATAGTGTTTCACTCTTCTTTCTTCATCATCATCTTTTTTTTTAATATAAAAGCACGGCATCGCCATTTCTGCTTTTGTTTTGTTGATTTTTGTAGGCTTGTGGGTATAGTAGTGGATTCTTTGTTATTTTTTTAATCAAATTTGATTGCTATTTGGTATTGGCGGAAAGTCCTTTCCTTTTGACCTTTTATTTGCCAATTCTACTGTTTGCTGCAGGTTCTTGGTCATATTTCACAATTAATTAATTTTGTGTTCTTGAAACTTGAAAGTATGGTTTGATTATTTGGAAGGTGAGATTATTGGTCAAGTGCTTCTTTTTCTTTCATTCAAACTATTTAATGATGTTCTGAAATTTGCCCCTTTAAATCAGATGTAGGATTTACGGAGTGTGAGATTGAATTGATTTTACAGTCTATTTACGTCATTTGCATTGTTTGCTGTCGTTGACCACGGCTAACTTTATGCATTGAGTGCTTAGCTGCCTCTAAATTGTATGATCGCTTGTTTCTTCTGCTATTCTGGATAATGCCTGGGCTGTGCATGAAGATTTCATCTTCCGGTGTGCTTTTATCGGAACAATTCCGATGCAGGGATTCTGGCCTTGCAAGGATGGATACGCTGGCCTGACTTGATCAACGAGACAAAATTGTTTTTCTTTTTTCCTTGTGCGCCATTTCTGGTTTCATTTTTGTGTTTTATGCATCTCCATTTGCTTGTGATGAGATCTTTTAGGGCTTGGTAGATGAGGATGGAATTATTTACTTCGGAAGATGTTGATTATATTAGTGGACATCTCCACTCTGTTTTTTAATTGTGTAATTTATTCTTTTTCATTTGCTTTCTCCAGATTTGTCAACCTTGTTGGCCCTTTTTCTTTTTTGCTTTTGTTGTTGTGATAGGTTCCACCGCGCATCCTTTTCTTTGCTTTACTTTGACCATATCTTCAACCATTCTAGCAAAGTATACTTTTGCTGTTGCAAAATAGAGAGTTTTTTTTCAGAGTACTTCCAAGTTTCTAACTATAGTTGGCTTCTAATACACCTCCTATTTTTCCTTTTGTTTTTAGTATTTTGGATTGTGAGATTGTAGTGCATCTTCCATGATAGTTTCTTAGTTACTATGAAGATTTGTGCGAAGAAGTTATTTGACTTTTAAGATTTGATAACTAAGATCTTGAACATCCATTGATCTTAGAGTTGGTATCAAGACTTCAGACCATATGCTTGACCTCAGTTTTGCATATATTTATTAATTTGCAAGACTCGTGTGGTACCTGTTCATTATTTGATGCAACTGTAGAATAACTTGAAAAGAAATGGCCCATAAAGATTCTTATTTTCTCTAATCATACTTAAAATCACAAAGAAGATGATCAATGAGTAGCATAAATCAAAGCTAGCACAAAACAATGGAAAATTCTTTTGTTCAATAATGATCCTCATCCAACAAGGCCGACCACCTAGATACCTTGGTATCCTCATGGCCCATCAATTGGATTTAGCCATGCCAGTTGCCGTTGCCTCATTCGTCGCCAGTGACCTCATTCTTGGCGGGATTTTTCATCTTTTTAATTGTTTGCCAAACATTGTCCCGTCTCTCTCGGTTGTCACCCCGGAGACCATTATTATCACCTCCTAACATTTTTTGACCATTGACAACCCCCGGCTCCCGGTCGTTGCCGTTTTCCGATGGGGGCATGGGTGGCCCTGTCGTACCTGTTTGCCGGTGTCTTCATCCGCTATGCTCTAGTCACCTATTTGTTGCTCACGCATTTGTTTCTCTGTTCAACCCAGCCAACCCAACCTAGCATCTTGACTTGGCCGAGTTGACTCACCCTGATTCGGTTGACTCGCCCAGTTAACTTGGCATCTATTTTGCAGTCATTTTAAACTTGTTTTCATATATTTTTTGACAGTTTCTAATGTTTCAAGACTCCCTATATTTATTAAGATGCATGCTTACGTTATTTAGAATATTTTGACGTTACAAGTATATTTTATTTATTTATTTATTATTAATGTTTTATTTTTTATATTTATTTATTTAATATTGTTTATTTCTTATTATTAATATATTTGTCGTGTGTGATGCATGCTTATATGATTATTTATTTTTATTGACGTTGTATTTATGTGTTGCTATTATTTTTATTCATATTTATTATTTATTTATTTATTTGTTTATTTATTTGTCAATTTGTTAGAACATATGTTATTATTCATTCGTGTTTGATTACATATTTACATATTTGATGATGATATCATATTATTTGCAATTAACTTATTAATTAATTTATTGTTATTTATTTATTCATTTAATTATTTAATCAATTATTTATTTATTTATTACTTACTCATGTATGTGCTAATATTTACTCGCATTTATTAGTATATTTATTTAGTATTATTTATATTATTAGTGTTATTCATGAACAATATTTTATTTATTTTTATGTTTTTATTATTCATCTATATATTCATGAGTCTATTTATTTATCTATTATTTGTCTATTTATTTATTATCTATTAATTAGTTGTTTATTTATTTTCATAAGCGTTTAATTTATTATTTATTATTTATTATTTTTCTTGATGTTTACTTATGCATTTATTATTTTTATTTATGGTTCTTTTATTTATTTGCTTATTTAGTTTTTTATTATTGTTTATTGCTTGTTCATATCTTGTTTTGTGTGCCGAGTATTAATTGGTTGATTTGCTCTACATTGCCCTTTGTTGCGATGTGATTATTGATGTGAGCACACATCACAACCATATATTGTAATGGAGTTGTCAGTCTTTTGCTTACCAGTGGCTTCTCAGAGTTTAAGTTCGCTGCAAATGTGCCTTTACGCTTGAAACTTGGACCTTAGGTTCGTTAGGACTCTTTTCAACTTTGTCATTATGCTCTATTGTAATTTGATTTCTAGATCGTAGGGCATGTTTAAGTGCCTATTTTATTGGACCTCACTTAACACAAACCATCTAGATATATTTTACTTACATAATTACTAACTCTCGATGATGAGATCCCTCATGTTATTTTTGAACTTAGCTCCACCTCATGCTGCCTTCAAGCCTACTTATATAATCTCCTTCTTAGCCGTATATATAATTTTCATTGGGTTTCAATAAACTGAGAGTTGCCAGAATTGACCTTGTAGATACCATGAGCGAGCGCATATGTAGGTCGCAATGTGCTCTGAGTTAATGAGAGGATTATTCTATTCCCAATAGATCCTAACATCTCTTTGTCTTGAGCTTCCTCATACCTTGAGAGGCATAAAGTAAACAGGTATTATTGTGTACAACCCATTTCTGGACTTGTGGTATTAGTATACTGAAGGCGACTGCATGAAAGTACTCAGCTTTTATGCTCTAGGTCAAGTATTATATAGAGGTTTAGAGAGGACTTAGGTTATATATTTTTCTCAAGAGTATGACCATGTATATGATATTGTCAAGAGAGGCATTTGCCAAAAGTGGCACAACACCAATTTAGTTCATGATGCTATCCTGTCTACAGCCTAACGACTCCTCAAAAGATGCCCTTTAAATGTTCTCATGGAGATATATATACATTAGTTTTCCTTCCTCGTGCAAATCAACTTCCACATACCAATTCGTATTAGATATTTTTTGGGCCAGTGATACTGAGTTGCTGACGATTTTCTTATTATATATATAAGTCTTGTGTTTTTGTGTGTTGGACCGACTTTGGTGAAAAGACATAGCTGCTACACACACTTGTGCTCTGTGTGTAATGTGATTTTCTTTCGTATTTTTTTGTGTTTGATGTGTATTTATATGTATTATTTGATGTATTGTAATGTATGCCCTCACCAGCTTATGTATCAGCAGATCAGACTTGATATCAGGTCTCAATGAGACATTTAGATTTCAGCTTTAATAGTCTTTTTATATACTTACTCCTTTATTTTATTTATTTATATTTTGTTTTTACTGCATGTTTAATATTCTCATGTCATTAAATATTGCACGTAACTCTTTATTAGGTTATTGTACGCATCCATTAATCTTTTCTTATAGAGTGTTGGCTATGTATTTAGTTGTAAAACATGTGAATCGAGTCAGGGTTTTATAGTTTGAATTGGTCGGTTTGACCATTATTTTCAGTCGGGTCAATTTCAGAACACACGTACCGAACCGAGGTCAGTCTTGTGTTATGAACCACAAGAGTTATTTGTGCCCAAATATATAATAATAATGTTAGTTAAACAGTAGCAAAATGAGTTATCAATATATATTAAAGTACGCATGGTTTTCTTTATTTATTTTAATTATATTGTAGAATTATTTTTAGGTCGAATAATGCATTATGATGCATTACGGGTAGTTTAGGTGGGTTATTAGTTATAGAGTATGTTATTGTAAAATGTTAATATTTTGTTAATGTTGTCATTATATTAAGAATGATGTGATGTAATGCAAGGTATAATAATATAATGTGATATAATATTTGATTCAGTGGCCGAATTTCTAATTGTGACATTGAATACTTATGTTTTAGTAAATATATTTAGATATTGAATATATACAACAAGTCAAGCCCATAATTTGATATAAAAATGAATAGAATGCACAGATAGGTCAACACCCATGATTCAAAATAACTTGTAATGAACTACTTGTCAAATTGTAATCTAATTACAATTTTATAAATATTGCGGTGATCAACACATCTACATACCAATACAGATTCCTATTCTATAATGAACCGTTACTACATTAGTTCCCCAACGAAGACCTCGACTTCAAACTGTAATCGATTACAGAGGTTAGGAAGGTTAACTGATATCTCTCCTCATACATTGAGAAGGATGATTTAGAAGTTCACTTAAAGTGTAACTCGTATGTAGTGTTGCAGTTATTGGGACAAATTCAATTCATGGGAAACTGATCGCTTTCAAGTCTTGGGCCTCAGTTACCAGAAACACTCAATTAGTTGACTTCAACTTTGATTCAGACCTGCTAAAGAAACTCAAATGTCTTATTGGCAATTATATCACCCCAAGAGTTGCTACAAAATCATGAATATTTTTACTTGTTCCAATGAGTAAATCACAAAACATTGAAGAAATACCTTATTGGCTTGTTGCATGGTATCTGGAGGGGAACAGCTAAATAGCGCAGAGGTGGGCTTGAAACCAGGATGTTGACGAATCTGTGGAATGGTGATCCTTTTCATCAGGATCAACTAACAGACGTTCGAGGAATTAAATCTCTGGACCCAGGAGATAAATGACTTGGAAGGAGTATATATTCCTCCCTAAAATATAGTCCAAGCAATGTGATAACTGTTTTACGAAAAGAAGATTCAATTCCAGCATAGTCAAGTGTGTCAGTTACTTTTATTTTCTTGAACAGACCTAGGGATGTTCTCGTCGTCAAAAGGAAGTGTACCACATAGAAGAGCGTACAAGATGACACCACAGCTCCAACATCAACTTCAGGTCCTGCATAAAACTTTCAGATATGACCTACAGACAAACATTTGAATCACAGCATTATGAGGCTGATTACATACAGATAAAAAACGTGACACATGTGACAGTGTGGTCTATACTTCAGGAGCAGCGCAATTAGGGCTTCCGCAGCTGGTCTTGAATGTCCATCACGATAACATTGCTCAACCCAAAATCCGCAATTTTGATGTTATGCTTGAACTCAAAAGTAAATTCTCTGGTTTAAGGTCCCTATGTACCACCATATTTTCTGTGACAATATTCAACACCTGAAATGATCTGCTCCGCAAAGCAAGATGTTTATAACCATACATCTTGACCTGATTGGCAGAACATATAGAGGTATCTTTTGCAATTTGAACTAGAAAATAAGCACGAAAATAACAAGAATTATTGCAGACATTTTCAAACTAACAAGAGTCATACAGATGCTGATGGAAGCACAAAAATGCATTTATGTTGAGACCGTAAGCAGCCTCATGGCATGGTGATTTGAATTCTCCAATCCAAGTGTTCTTATACCAATTTTATCGAAAATAGTGCAATAAAAGTAATTAACCTAGGATGATGTTGTCATCCTCAATCAACTCATGCTACTCTGTGGGATTTTATTCAAACACCATTTCAAAGACAATATACGTCTCAATGATAGTTACCAAGCTTTCTATGTGAGTAGATATTTCTGAGGGGCACAATAAAATTACAATACATATTTCAATAAACAAATTAGTCATTCTCAAATTCACACTTAATGAAGGGGCAATGCCACTTCTTCTGAATTTACCAAATCGCCGTACATTACTTTTCAACAAGTAAATCAGAACTGATGTCCAAGTAAAAGAACTGGAAATGAAGAAAATGGACTAATTACTAATAAATACCTGCTGGAAAAAGCAACGAGCTTCGTCCTCCTGTAGTCTACCTTTCTCTACAATGTAGTCAAAAAGCTCCCCTGATTTCACATACTCCATGATGACATAAATGTCCGTTGGTGTATCTATAACCTCATAAAGGCGAATAATATGGGGATGCATGAATAACCTTAATATCTTGATTTCACGTCTCACTGTCATAATAACAAAGCACAACAACAAACATAAATTTAATAATTTACCTTCACGACACAGTTTGATGGGCACAGCAGCTAATCCACGTAACAATGATTCAGGAGTCATCAACAAGGGAAAGAAAAAGATTAAAATATACCTTTTTCTTCCATTTCCATGCTCTTAATTGTACGGCGATTTAGCACCTTTATGGCAACTTTGTGACCTGTCCGTGCATGCTCTGCAATTTTCACTTTGCCAAAAGAACCAATGCCCAGAGTCTTTCCCAACTTATAATTTTGTAAATACATGTCCGTGCCAGTAGCACCTCTACCAGTTGATCCCTCCATTTTCCAACTAACATGAATAGAGCATGGAAGGTAATGGCAAGGTGAGAAAAAGAGGCATTTTGTTAGAGAAAATGCCGTGAATAGTTATAACAATGCTACACTCTTCACATCCGTAATGTCTAGCACAAGTAATCCACTACACCTTGAGTAATCTAGCTAGTTGGACAGCATGTGCAAACGGTAGGGGCGGAGTAAACACCACTAGCATAACTCTTCCACAAACCTATGTTATTGTACGAATGGATTGTGGTATAGTTCAAAAAACTCAATGCAGGGTATGGTAAAAGCACGGACTCTGTAATTAGTTGTACCATAATATCATGACGACAATTACAAAAAAACCTTGTCAAACGAAGATAATATGATGAACGAGGAAGTTAGAAACACATCATCTACCGCCTAAAATTTAGGTGCCACGGACAAGGACAGAATCCCTGCCGGAGAAATGTGACACCCCATTGCCCACTGTCCTCCCTTTTCCACACATGGGAGCGCCAGGAGAAGACAAGATGGGGCGAGAAAAATATTTCCAAGAATTCTTCTGTATGATATAATAATTCAGCATAGTAACTTAACCAGAATTGGGTCAAAGGTACGAAGATGTCTATATGAGCACTCAGTGTAATTCCTAGCCTGATTTTCACCGATGCTATATAATACTGGCTAATACATCAATTCAATTACATGGTTGCTTCCTTGATCACTGCCAAGTTTCCCCCTTTTTTTAAAAAAAAAAAATCTCTACAAATTTCCTATATTATAATAATAACACCCGGAGAGAATCGGGTCTCGGGAGGATCATGCCGTAGCTGGATTTTTGGAGGGATTTCTGGCAAAACATGGGATCGATTCTTCCGAATAAAGAAGAGAAAAGACAGAGAAACAATCGTGGAGATGGAGATGAGGGTGGGAAAGAGGAGGTACATTGGTGCACTTACCGATGTTGGGCTTCGCCGGTGCTGCCGATCGACCTGTGACTCGGCGGAGGGCGGGACAGGGTAGAGCTCTAGGTTTCCTTTCTGGACGAACAAGGAAGATGGATGGGTCGGGTCAGATATTTATTTTAGGGATGGGGTCGGGCTAGACAAGGGCTCGGATATTTTTATTTTATTATTAAAAATTTATGAACAAGGTGTTTTGTTTGTACCAATTTGTTTGCTCTCTCTAAATAATGTTAGAGATTGCTTATAGTGGATATTTCTGTATAGGAGATTTAATTAACCTCATTGACTTTTTTTATGACTTAGACCAAAATAAATAAATAATCTTCATCATCCAATTCTCTTTTTTATGGAAAAGAGCCAATAATAATGTAATATAGGATTGGATTCTCATGAGTTCATAGAAACAAAAGCTTGTTTGTCTTACAGTAGCATACGTGCACTTACTAGACATGCACAAATTGCATGCAACAGCTTTTAAAATAGTGCCCACTTGATTTCGTACAATCTTATACATATCAAAATTGGGATTAAATTTCTAATACACAACTTTAGGTTTGGCGCAAACCTTCTGCTCTGGAGAAAGTTTCTTGCAAGACCTTTCGTATCTTTTGACATCCGCCTCAGCCGCATCCGGATGGCTTAATCAAAACAGTTTCCACGTAAAACACAAAAAAATGATATTCATGAGGTAAGAACATAGCCAAGTCAAAGCAGTCCCAGCATTTTCAAGAGACCAAAAAAAAAAAGAAAGAATTTTCCCCACATAATTCCAACAAAATGGTAGTTTTCTACAAACATCATAACATGGAGACAAAAGTGACAGCAGACAGCCACATATATGATATAACAGACATTAATGACAAATAAGTAACATTTTATATGCCATTTAACCAAATTAAATATGCAATGCTAATGACGTCGAAGACTCCCAACACCCGATTGCACACACAACTCAATCTCACTTTAAAAACCCCAAAGATCCATTTTTTCTACCAAAAAACTCAACAAAAATTTTCCTACTATTATGAAAGAAACCCCCAATTAGGGAACCAACCAATCAAAACTGGGGAAAACAAACAAACAAACCAAAAAAGAAGAAAGGATTCTCAACTTGCCCCAACCTGGACAAAATCAGACATAGCACTCGGATGAAATGCAGACCAGTTACACAATAAGCAACCAGCAAAACAACCTCAATGCGAAAGAAGTACAGTTCCCATTTCATCAGGACTTGATATAAAAAAAGGATTAGGGGATATAACTATAATTCATTCTGGTAACTTAACAACGCAAAGATATGGATTATCAAGTATTTTCCTCATAGAAAGCAACTTAATCTAAAATAAATGGAATGGAAAAAAAAACACAATTCACCGCACACTGGAAATATAAAACAAGAAAAAAAAACGAAAAATAAAATTAAAAATCACTCTCAATGATGAAAACAGATGGCCACCATAGACTGAATTCACAGCAAAAGTACAAAATTTGACGGTAAGATACAATTTTGATGTCAACCCTCCTCCTTGTCTACGCTTAGGCGCAAATGCGCACATTGATAGCAAATCCTATGAAGAAAAACAAACAAACTGTGTACTGCACACTAACTATCCCTAACACAGGTAAAAACTGTGATAGCAGTCATAATTTGAAGACAATCAAATGTTGTTTATTTAACTTAACCAAATTATACAAATAAAAAAATATATCACAATAAAACCTTCTTCTTATTCTTCATATTAAATTATTAAAATAGAATTTGATAATGGAAGCGACGCAATATAATTTTTGACTTCTTTAAGTTTTAATCTTTCAAATTCAATATTGGTTCTCCAAAACTAGAGTTTCTAAATAATGGATCTCCAAAACCAAAGTTTCTAGATGATGGATCTCAAAAGCCAGAGTTTCTAGACGATGGGATCTCAGAAAAAAAATGGGTGAATTTGAGGACCATAACCGTATTTATCTTTATTTTTTATAATTTTAATTTAACATTTCATAAATTAGAAATTACGAAAATGATATCTACACATATTTATTCATACTTATCTTAAATATTAATGACTCATTAATCTTAACGTTAATAGATCAATTTAATTTAGGCCAAACTTTAATAATAGCATATGATACAATTATATATACATGTATATATATCTGTCCAAAATCTAACAATCTTGCACTTGGACTATATATATATATATATATATATATATATATATATATATATATATATATAAATAAAATTGTATATATAATATGTCCAAAATCACCATATAGCCTTATGAGCTCAAAAATAACATACGTTATTATTCCAAAAATAATAATTTCATCCATTAATTATGTTAATATAGGATCAAGGCAATTTTTGTTATATATATCGTAACAAATCCATCTATGGTCACATATATTAACATAATTAAATGACATAGATCAAGTATGGATGTGTAGCATAAAAATTACATGTAATTTGATCTAAATATACTTATTTTCAACGAGTCCAACTTTATGACATCCAAAATAGAGTGAAACATAAACCAAATATTGATTTTCATATAAAAATAAAAACAAAACAAACTCCCATTAAAGTAACATATCATCAAATGATACAACACCCAGATGAGTAGCATGCTCATAAAAGACCTTGGACGGTAAATTTTTAGTAAGCGGATCCATAACCATATAGTTTGTTCCAATATACTATATATAAACTTTACTACTATGAACTCTTTCTATTACAACAAGGAACTTGATCTCTAAATATTTTGATTTAGATGAGCTTCTGTTGTTATTTGAATATAATATTGTAGACTGATTGTCACAACATAACTTAAGTAGCCGCTTAATATTATCAATATTGCGTAGCCCTGTGACAAAATTCTGGAACCATATTTCATGATTGGATGTCTCATAACAATCTATGAATTTAGTTGTCATAGTAGAAAAAGCTATGAGTGTCTGCTTAAAACTCATCTAAGAAATATCTCCTCCAGCAAGCAGGTAGACATAACTAAGAATAGATCGACAACTATCTTGACATCTAGCAAAATCGGAATCAGAATACCTAATGATCTTAAGTTAATCTGACTTCCGATATATAAGCATGTAATGTTTTGTTCTCTAAAGATACCTCATGACAATTTTGGCTGCTATCCAATGATCCAATCGTAGATTACTTAAATATCCGTTCAACATTCCAACAATATACATAATATCTGGACGAGTACGTACTTGAGCATACAGAAGACTTCCAATTGCTAAAGCATAGGGAATCTTTTGTATTTTCTTTCCTTCTATGTCACTTCTAGGGCATTTATTGAGACCAAATTTGTCTCATTTAGAAATAGGGGTATCTCCTAGTTTACAACCTTGCATGGTAAATCTATTAAGTACTTTTTATATATAGGCATTTTGTGATAATTCGAGTATACATCAAAAGTGATCTCGATGTATTTGAATTCCTAATACAAAAGACACATTTTCAAGATCTTTCATTTCAAATTTCTTTGATAAAAATCTATTGGTTTCGTGCAAAAACCTATATCATTGTTGGCAAGTAATATATCATCAACATATAAAACCAGAAAAATATACTTAGTCCCACTAAACTTATGGTATATACAATCATCAATCACATTCAGCTCAAAACTGAATAAAAAAATAACTTGACAAAATTTGTGATACCATTGACGAGAGTCTGCTTAAGTCTATAGATGGATTTCTTTAATTTACAAACTATATTCTTTGAATCTCTTGATAAAAAGTTTCTGGTTGCATTATATAAATTATTTCATCAATGTCACCATTTAGAAACGCAGTCTTTACATCCATATGATATAACTCAAGATTAAAATGTGACATTAATGCCATAATTATTCTAAATGAGTCATTTAATAAACTGGAGAGAAAGTCTCATTATAATTAGTGCCTTCCTTTTGAGTAAAGCCCTGCATAAAAAGATAAGTCTTATATCTTTCTACATCACCTTTCAAAACCTTCTTGGTTTTAAATATCCATTTATAACCAATAGGTTTCGCACTTTTAGGCAATGAGACAAGATCTCAAACGTCATTAGCTGTCATGAACTTCATCTCTTTGTTCATGACATTAATCCACTTTTGAGAATTAAAACTATTAATGACTTGATGAAGGTTAATTAGATCATCTTTCACCATACAAATGCTATCCTCATGTTCTTGGAGAAAGATGATATAATCATCTAAAATTGCATTTCACTTTTCTCTCATGGATCTCCTCAATGACATTTGCTCTTGTGGCTATTGAATTTGCTCTTTAGATATAACTTGATGATTGTGATTAGGGAGATTCTCGACATTGTCTTGTAATTCTGGTATTATTTCTTGAACAATATTAGGAACATAATCTTGATTATTGTCAAGAATAATCATGGAAAGAGAAACATATTCTTCTTTAAAGACAAAGTCTCTAACTTTATTTCTCTCCAAACTTAACATCCTCAAAGAACTGGGCATTTCCTATATAAAAAAATGACCTTATTGTGAGATCATAAAACTTATATCCTTTAGATTGTTTAGAGTACCCAACAAAATATCTGCTAACAGTTCTTTAGTCCAGTTTCCTTTTATTTTGCCGATAAGACCTTGTTTCAGCTAGACAACCCTAAATGCGTAAATACTTAATACTGGGTTTTTTTTCCGGTCTATAATTCATAAGGGGTCTTAACTGTTGCCTTTGTTAGTAGTCTATTAAGAAGATATGTTGTTATCTTTAGCACCTCACCCCAGAGTGAATCAAGTAAAATAGTATAAGCAATCATACTTCTCACTATATTTTTTAATGTTTGGTTTAGTCTCTCAGTGATACCATTTATGCTAGGAGTACCTGACATTGTGTATTATGGGACAATTCCATACTCTTTTAGGAATTTGGCAAATGGTCCTAGACGTTGTACACTTGATCTATTATATCTATCATATTATTCACCACCACACTCAGATCTGATATCCTTAATAGTTTTGTCAAGTTAGTTCTTAACTTCAACTTTATACGTCTTAAACACGTTCATTGCTTGAGACTTATCATGAATAAAATAAAGGTCATCATAACGAAAATAATCGTCTATGAACGTAATAAAATATTATTGACTATTACAATAAGCCATAGGAAATGACCCACAAATGTCCATATGTATTAGTTCTAAGATGCTTGAAGATCTACTAGCACTAATCTCCTTGTATTTGTTTGTTTTCCCTTAATGCACTTAGATAGGCTTGAAAATCTAATAAATTAAGAGAATTAAGAATTTCATCTAACATAAGTCGTTTAATTCTTTGTTTAAAAATGTGTCCTTAACTCTTGTGCCAGAGTAAAGCAGAATTCTTATTGGTTAATTTTCTTTTCTTACCACGAAAACCCGTATGAAAAGTTTCATTAAAAGATGCAATAATATTAAGTAAATATAGATTATCCCAAAAAGACAAGGAACCCGTACCCACAATATTTGAATTTAAAAAAATTAAACTTATTATTTCTAATTAAACAAGAGTAACCAAATTTGTCCAACATAGAAATAGAAACCAAATTTCCTCTAAAAGATGGTACTACATATGTCTCTTTCAAATCCAAATAATATTTTGTCTTCAATAATAATCAAAAAGTCCTTATTGTTTAAACTACAACTGATTTGTCATTACCCACATAGATGAATCTTTTAGCATCATTTAACTTTTGGCAACTCAAACCACCCGGCATTGACATACTTGTGTGAGTAGTAGCACCCGAATCTAATCACCAAGTGTGTATTGACACTGAAACTAAATTAACCTCAGAACAAACAAAATTAAGAAATAGACCTTCTTAGACACATTCCCCCGAAGGTCTCTGAAATCCTATGCTTTATAATCATAAGACTCATACGATTTAAATGTTCATACTTCTCAATGCCCCATTTTTCCTCAATGAAACTTTTTTCCGTAAGAGAAATAGGTTGTTCAGTCCTTAACGCAAAGTCAAGATCCATATAACCGAGAACAATCATCACTCTCTCTCTCTCTCCAATCCTTAAAAAATTATCTTTAAACATTGAAACTTAATTGATGTTGGTAGAAATCATAGAAGCAAATTGATTAACTGAAAATAGAACAAAATAACATGCACATAATAATATTAATAATTCAAACAATGATAAATCTCATCAAAAGATACCTAATACAACATTGATATTTACTCTTTAAATAAAAATATTAATTTGTAAGTGGTACTCTTAGTGCAGTAATCAAATATGGACAATAAATCCTGTCAAATAATAAATCTATCATTGGACTAATTTATTATTCACATGAAATCTCGATAATTTTCTCATGTTTATTATCACAAATGTGTATATAATTCTGTTAAATATTAACCTTTTTTCCTTTTGTAACTTTATTTTTCTCATTTGATATTTTACCAAAAGAGGACCTTGAGAATAAATATCCTATATACAAATTTTTTGTATTTTCCTTTCTCACATTTGTGAAAATGACAATTAACTGGTGTTGAATTTGAAGGTACTTTTAATGGGTTGAAGACCATATCAATTTATTTTCTCTTACAAACTAATATTATTTTGGGATCTTGAATACTTAGGTTTGGATGTGATATGAAACTAGACAGTTCTAATAAGATTTAATTTTGGGACCTATCTTTTTCTGAATCTTGATCCAAAATTAAACAGAAATTAAATTAATCCTCAATTATCTAATATAAAGATGCTCTGATACCACTTGTTGTATATTTAACTTAACCAAATTTTATAGTGAAAAAAAAACATCACAATAAAACCTTTTCTTCTTCATATTAAATCATCAATAAAATAGAATTTGTTAATAGAAACATACCTAAATTAATAAAAGCAAAATGATTCTTAACTTCTTTAGGTTTTTATTTGCCAAATTCAACACTGGTTCTCTAAAATTTGTGTTATTGAATGATGGGATATAGAAAGAAAAACTACAGGCTAATTTGGGGACCATAACCGTATTTATCTTTATTTTTCATCATTCTAATTTAACCGATTATAAATTAAAATTTATGAAAATACTATCTACATATATTTATCAATATTTATCTTAAATATTAATGGTTCATTAATTTTAATTTTATTAAATCAATTTAATTTAAACCAAACCTTAATAATAACATATGATACAATTATATATACATCCAAAATTCAACATACTCTATGACCAAAGCAATTGAAAGCATAAAATGTTGGACCATATAAATGATCGAAAAGAATAGTAAACACTACAAAAAGAAAGTTAAATGATCTACTGCACGCACAATATCACATCTCAACACCATGAATAGCAGGTTTGGTGAACAAAACAATAAATAGTAATAAATATACACAGACAAAAAATGCAATAAAAAAACCATGTTTACTGATGAAGAATAGAAGCATGCCATTGGTGAGCGCACTTGAATAACAGATCCAACCCAATCGCCAACTCACACTCCACCACCATCTCCGCAAAGCTCCCCCTTTTGTACTGCTCGTTGCCCAACCTCCGCACCTCCTTCTGATCGCCACTCGCTATCGCCCTCCCTCACCATCACCGCCACCCCCTCAGCCCGAATGCTCCCCGCTGCCACTCCCCATGTCGCAGCCACTGATGCCAACTTCCCGATCTACCCCAATAGACAAATGTTGCCTCTGAAAAAGACGTGCGATGTCGTTGACGAGGTCTGGAGTTGGAGGTGGTGGGGGAGATGGACACAGCTGGGGAGGTGAGATCCAGCTGGATAGAATCCGGCCATATATATATATATATATATATATATATATATATATATATATATATATATATATATATATATATATATATATATATAATGTCTCATGTGCGCCGCCTGGCTTTTTGCAATGAAGGCAACACACTTGATTGATGGTCGTTGGATCGAAATCCAGCGGCCATCAATCATTTGACGTTTCCTACACCCTTCCCTCCCTTGCTTTCCCTTTGCTCACGGTGCGCCCCCACTCCTGGGGTGACCTTCCCGCCCCCACCCGCCCCGCGTCCCCTCTCTGCCACTGCTCCCCAGCCGTCACCGCGCCCCGCCACTAGCCACGACTCCCCCCTAGCGTCACTGTCCCCCAACGGCACCCCCTAGGCGGCCGACTGTGAGGTCGCCGGCAGTGGCGCGACAAAACAAAAGTGTAGGGGGAGGAAATGACAATGACAATTTTGTAATTAAAAATTTAACTCGCTCCCAACTCGAATTACGAAATAAAATTTTAAAAAATTTTAAAAATAAAATACCATAAAATAAAAACTTGGCTTGCTTCCGACTCAAGTCAATATTACTAAATAATTTTTTTAAAAAATAAAATAATTTTATAATAAAAACTTGACCCGTTCCCGACTAGAGGCAATATTAAGAAATACATTTTAAAAAAATTAAAAATAAAATACCTTAAAATAAAATTTTGATTCGCTCCTGACTGCAAGTTCATATTACTAAATAATTTTTTTAATAAAATAATTTCATAATAAAAACCTTACTCTATTCGGGATATAGTTGGGAGAGAGTCAAGTTTTTATTATGAATTTTTTTTTAAAAAAATTTATTTTATAATATTGACATAAGTCAGGAGCGAATCAAGTTTTTATTATGAAATTATTTTTAATTTTTTTAATTTATTTTGTAATATTGACTCGAGTCGGGAGCGAGTTAAATTTTTATTACGAAATCATTTTATTTTATTTTTTTAATTTATTATTTTAATATTAGCTTGAGTCTCGAGCGAGTCAAATTTTTATTACGAAACTGCTATCACCTTTTCTTTCGACCCCTCCCCCATGTTTTGTTGCATCACCGCCTGCGACCTCGTCATCGGCCACCTGCTGACCAGTGTTGTCGCCACCTCACCACTGCCTCCCTTCCTTCTCCCAACAAAATACAGTCGCTGACGGTCTAGAAAACATAAGAAGCGGGGGAGTGGAGGGAAATATGGTAAATAATTAGCCATTGGATTTTAATCCAAGCGTCATCAATCAAATGCGTGACCTGCACAGGCAGCACACCTCATCGTCCCTCACCTCATCATCCCCCTCTCTCTCTCTCTCTCTCTCTCTATATATATATATATATATATATATATATATGTATATATGGGTGTTCCTGCGCCAGAGGCAGGAAACCTTTACATGCGCCAGGACAATCTGGGCCGTCCTTATGATCGGACGGCCCAGATTTGATAAAAAAAAATTTTCACCCCCCTCCTTCGCCTGCTGCCGGGATCCGGGCCGCGGCCGGCCGCTCGGGGGGTGGACGAGGCAGGGGCGAAGGCGGCATGGGGGGCGGAGGCGGAGCGCCGCCGCGGGCGCCAGATCTGGCCGCCGCCAGATGCGGGCGGGCGGCCGCGGCCAGATCTGGTCGCGGCTGCCCGCCCCCATCTGGCGGCGGCCAGATCTGGGCGCCCGCGGCGGCGCTCCGCCTCCGCCCCCATGCCGCCCTCGCCCCGCCTCGCCCACCCCCTCCTTCGCCAGCGGCCGGGATCCGGCCGCGGCCGGCCGGGGGGTGGGCGAGGCGGGGCGAGGGCGGCATGGGGAGGCGGAGGCGGAGCGCCGCCGCGGCGCCAGATCTGGCCGCCGCCAGATGCGGGCGGGCGGCCGCGGCCAGATCTGGTCGCGGCTGCCCGCCCGCATCTGGCGGCGGCCAGATCTGGGCGCCCGCGGCGGCGCTCCGCCTCCGCCCCCCATGCCGCCCTCGCCCGCCTCGCCCACCCCCCTCCTTCGCCAGCGGCCGGGATCCGGCCGCGGCCGGCCGAGGGGTGGGCGAGGCGGGGCGAGGGCGGCATGGGGAGGCGGAGGCGGAGCGCCACCGCGCCCAGATCTGGCCGCCGCCAAATGCGGGCGGGCAGCCGCGGCCAGATCCGGCTCGCGGCTGCCCGCCCGCACTGGCGGCGGCCAGATCTGGGTGCCTTCCCTCCCCGGCCACGGCGGCGGCGCTCCGCCTCCGCCCCTCCATATCATCTGGACCGTCCTTCTAATCGGACGGTCCAGATCAAATTAAAATTATTTTTAAAAAAAAATTAATAAATCTGGGCCGTCCTTGTAATCGGACGGCCCAGAATATTGTGGCGCAGAGAACCGATTTCCTGCCTCTGGCGCAGGAAATCGGCTCTATATATATATATATATATATATATATATATATATAGGGCATTGCGCTGCCCTATTTTGGCAGAGCATTGGCGCTGCCTAGCGTGGGCCGTCAGATCTTGATCCGACGGCCCACAATCAAACCACCCACCCACCCCCTCTGGACCCGTTTGCCGGCCCGCCAGACCAGCCCGACCCACCCATTCCACCCCGCGACCGCCTCGCCGCACCGCGCACCGCCGCGCCGCCCTCCCTGCCAGCAGCCGGGGCCCCGGCCACCACCCTTGTAACACCCCAAATCCGGTTCACGCTCGTGAACCGAACCGGCATGTTACAGGCCCCGGTTAGGTTGGCTAACCCGAACCTAACTCATACGGATCCAATCTCGGCGTCTTAAGATGTAGATACGACTTGTCATGCATGGATAAATTCATAAAACCCTAACATGATACTACATGGATGACATGCAACCTAAACTTCACACCAACACAATTACAATCAAAATTAGTAAAAATTATAAAATAAAAGGGACAGAATTTCCCCTAAAAATGTAATTAGGGGCCACCCTGTCAAAAACGTATATTCAAACATATATACGTATAGCAACAATAGCATTCACACATACTTCTAATCTATTATATTCATCATTCTCTGAACTTTGGGTCCTAACCCATCACACTTTTGCTGCGCTACTCTGATCATTTCACATTCTATCATGTCTCATGCATTTGAACATGTCATTCACAATATAATAACATAATAACACAAAATTAAACATTCAGAAATCTAACATGTGTGTGTACAAGACCTCATTGCTCCTCCGTCCAAGCTGGCTCCTCCAACTCGTGATTATTACCTACATATAGTATAAAAACACGTCAGTAACAAGTGTTACTGGTCCGGAAAATAAAATAACTATAACAAGCTGGCTATGAGAGCAAACTCTCATATGAAAGAAAACATCATACTCCACGTGAACACTCTGAAGGGCACTACTGAGGAGCCACTGGGCTGCAGACCCGGTAGCATCCCGAACTTACTGCTGCTGGTACTGTGCTACTCTCAGCACTTCTTTTTCAGTACTTCTCGTGAAACTTTATCCTAAGCCCTCTCCTTACCTCCATATTTCTCCTGGCCTTGAGCACGAAGGCCGAGTACTCTCAGGCAGTCGCCTTTAGTACCCTTTGAACCACAAGTCCGGACATGCGCTGTACTAAACAGTACCCGTAAACCTCCACGTTCTCCGGGTGTGAGGAACTCAAACGCGGAGTTGTCAGGATCCCTCGGGAATGGAACAGTCCGCTGGCACTAATCCAGAGCCCGCTTTGACTGTCACGGCATCCTCTGCATGGTACGTGCAGTCGATTTCTCCATCTCTCGTCTCACTGAAAACGCGAAAACTACATATATATAGGGCTGGGTAGGGATTTATATAATAGGCCCGAAGGCAACTTGTGGTGGATCTTGGTTTCGAAATCATCCTCGAGGGATCTCATCCTCGAGGGGTTATTAATCCGGAAAATGTTCGGTTAAATGGCCCGAGTTAAGTGGGATCCGATAAAACGCCACTTAACCCGTCCTGCAGGCAATAAATTAAACATACAATAGAAAGAGTAAATCAGAGACGAGTCCTAAACGGACCTGGTAGAAGCTCCAACGTGTCATCGTGCCTAGGCGGCGAGCTCCTACTTCGTACCTACACATCAAAACTAAATACTAACGCCCGCTAACTAAATGATGCATCAAACACAATGAACATCAATCACAATTCAATCATCAACATCCAGCAACAGTTAAATAATCATAAATTTAAATAATTCTAACTCATCCTAGTCATACCAATTTTATTGTGTTTTTCAAAGTTACGTCCTGATTACTTATCATGCTGAGACTCCTACCTCATTAAATCGCTGAACCTTCATTCACACTTAATCTCATCATGTAACTTATCATTTCATCCCTAATTAGTCATTAATCACATCATACACAATTATCATGCTCAACTCGATCTACCTCATTAGATCACTCCCTATTCATTCTCAATTAATTGCATCATGCAATCATCACTACACTCATACTCATACGTTTATCATGACAATTAGTTAATTCTAACATGCTATGCTAACAATCATATTCAATTTTAAATAACTCAATCGGAGGTAATTATACCTCACGTCTTCGGCAATCGGCGACGGCTAGGGTTCCGTCGCGCGTCTCGGAGCTCGAATTCGGCGCTCCTCGGCGTCCGACGTTCGATCGAGTCCAACTGGGTGAGCTCCGCGGAAGATCCGGTGAATTCCAGCGAATTCCAGAAATTCCGATTTTCCGACGGTTTTCCGGCAGCTACTGGCGGTTTCCCGGCGGCTTCCGGTGGTTTTCCGGCGACAATCGCCGGCGGCGTCTACTAGCCGGAAAGTGGTCGTGTTGGGTACCCTCGGAACCGGCTCGGCAAGCCCGACTCATCTATGGCATCAGCGTGGCCAATGGAGGTGGCGGCTCGCCGGAAAATGGCAAAACAGAGCCGGCGGCGATGGGTCGCTAGATCCGGCCGGCCACGGTGGCGACGGCCTCCGTTCCAGTCGAGGAGGGTCGCTGGGTGGTCGGTGGTGCTGAGGCGACCACTGGATGACGGCTGCGACGGTCGCCGGCGGCAGAATCGGCGACGCGACCAAACGCAGCCGCGGCGCTAGGCGTGGCGATTCCGGCGTCGCGGCGGCCCGATGGTGGCCGGGCCTGGTCGGGGTGGCAGGGCGACGTCGTCGCCGAGCTGGGCGGCGTCGGTCGACGGCCGGGCGGCGCCGACAGCGGCGGCGGTGGCGCGCGAACAGGGGCGGCGCGGCACGAGGGTTTGGGCGTGGGGAGAAAAGGTCGTCGTGGAGAAGAAAGGTTGGGTGGCAAACTTGTAATTAAGACTTGACTCGTCTCCGGCTCGAGTCAAGTATAATAACTAGGTCGTATTAAATCCTAAAAAAATTCATAAAAATCGGGAAAAATCCCGTAAAATCAAACAACATCAAAAAAATCATAATGATATGCTCTAGAACTATCAACCCACCCAAAATGCCTGTAACGCGTCCTAACGCGGTAAACGGCTTAAAACTAATTCTACGATCCATTATATATCATAATAAAAAAAATGAACTGGCATACTCTCATATATCTGATAACTCATTTTGTTCTGCTGTGTTCATGACGTTATCATCATATACTTGGGTACGCATGACCCTCATAGCTCATACACGCGACTGGCATCGGCTCGGTACACGTGTCCTGAAACTGACTCAACTCAAAAAAATAACGGTCGACCCAACCAGTTCTGAATATAAAACCCTAACTCGAATCGTGGGTTTCACAACCCTCCTCCCCCTGCCCGGCCAGCGCCTGCCGCCACGCCTCCCCCCCCACCCCCGAGCCGAAACCCTGCACCGCCAACCCCCCTCCTCCACCACCGCTCAACCCCGCCAGCGGCCTCGTCCCTGCCGCAGCAGCGGCGGCCTCGCCCTTGCTGGCAGCCCCGCCCTCCACCCCCCTCCGCCCGCCCGGCCATCGCCCGCCGCCGTGGTCCTCGCCCCAGGTGACACCGTGGATTCACCGCCAGCCCTCCCCATCTCCCTCCACTGCCCGATCCGCGCCCCCTCCGCCCCTGCCACCCCCTCTTCGCCATTGGCCCTGGGCCGGTGGCAGGGGGCAGGGGGTGAGCCGGGGGCGGTCGAGGCGGGCAGGGCAGGCGGCGGGGGGCGCAGGCCTCGGGCGGTGGCGAGGGGTGGGGAGGGGTTGGCGGTGAATCCACGGTGCCGCCTAGGGGCGGGGACTACGGCGGCGGGCGATGGCTGGGCGAGGCGAGAGGGGTGGAGGGCGGGGCCGCCTGCGGGGGCGAGGCTGCGGCCACGACGGGCGAGGTCGCTGGCGGGGTCGAGCGGTGGCGGAGGAGGGGGTTGGCGGTGCAGGGTTCCGGCTCGGGGGGGGGGGGGGGCCGCGGCGGCGGGCGCTGGCCGGGCAGGGGGAGGAGGGTGGTGGCCGGGGCCCCGGCTGCTGGCGGGGAGGGCGGCGCGGCGGAGGGCGAGTGCGCGGTGCGGCGAGGCGATTGCAGGGCGGGTTGGGCGGGTCTAGCGGGCAGGCAAACCGGTCTAGAGAGGGTGGGTGGGTGGTTTGATTGTGGGCCGTCGGATCAAGATCCGATAGCCCACGCGAAGCCGGTGCACTGTAGCACTGCCATATATATATATATATATACACTAAAGCACAGCCATGCTGCAGCACTGGTGTCAAGCCCAGTTCATCAAACCGGTGTAAAGCAAATATAGCCCAACCGCTAGACTGATAACTTGGGCTAACATAGCAAAAATCCGCTAAACTGATAATCATTCATAACGAAGAAGTGTATTGGGCAGCCTCAAGTTCTAACCAACGGAACCGAGCAAAATAGATAAAACTCTTTACGTGATCAACTAATCTAATTCGTTATATTAGGCGTCGATATAATACATCAGATTGGGCTGCAGTGAACCCGGTCTACTAATGCCTCCAATTTTTAGTAAAACCAAGGTACCGTATGGGGCATTAGGTTGGATTGAAATGAATCCAGTGTTATACTATGCCTCCAATTTTTGTAAAACCGGTGTACTATCAATTTATTGAATCAACCCAGTTCAATGTTGGGTGGGTTCAAAATGTTTATCATAATTAATCACATGGGGGGTGAGGGATGACCTCCTCATTTATAGAGGGTGAAGTTGTAACACTTTGAGTTTGGAAGCGGCGTGGGAATAGTGTAGTCGAGGGGACCATTGCACCTTCATGTACAAAAAACCAAAAAACAAAAAACTATGCAATTGCCAATGCGTTGCCGTAAGTTACCATGTCAGCCTTACATCCAAGGTTCAAGCTTCCCTATAGCCATGTTTAACATGTTCTTAATTTTTTAATACATTTTTAAATGGCTCTTGAGCCTTAAAAATGTTCTTTACTTACATGTAATTATATTTCTTAACTATATGATCATATCTATTTGGTTTATATTTCTAAATATCTCTAAATTGTGCTTAAAAATACTTTTGCTTACTATGGGTAATTTATTTTCTTAGTCACGATAATAAATTTAGCTCTAATATGTCCACAATGAACTTTTAATTGATTCATTTTAGAATAAGACAATATATTTTATTATATATATGTAATATATTTTTATTTTGTATGTAAAACGGGAAGATGCAATAAGGTTTAGATATTTCATAAATAACATGATAAATACATTATTTTTCTTATAAGTTAAATATGTGGAATAATTTGTTAATTTAAATTAAATTGATGACATGTCTTAGGAAAAATTAATTTTTTTTGAATTTTACTCTTACCAATCACTTATATAATTCTAACAAAAAAGGTCTAAAATCTACGATAAATATTTCATATTTTACTATATCCGGTATAACATATTAAATCCGGTTTAATCCGGTCCAACCCGGTTAAACCAGTTATACCACTTACACAGTTGAAAATCCGGTATGGCCTCCGGTACGGAATTTGAAACTATGATATTTCATTTTTTTAAGTTTATAAACCTTGCTTTAAAATGTTTTATTTTATAGTCAAATATAATTTGTCAAAAAAATTACCTCAATATTATTTTTTATTTTAATTATATTATTCCCTATAAGCTAATTTTCATACAAATATATATGAAATTTTAATAAATTTTCTTATTCAAAATAAGCAATAAACCGGTCATGAAAAATTTTCAAAAATCCGATTCAACAATGAACTGGAACCTCACATTTGTTTTGCGGGATCTTTTTGCGCGGGTTGTATTCGTGGACTGAAAATCGCGGCTACCAAGAGAGCTCCGTTGGGCCTACATCGAAGGCCCATTCCCCGCGAGCGATTCCTGAAAACTGTGGGTTTTTTAGGACCCAGCCTGCTGGCCCAGCTACAACCAGGCCTGGGCCCAGCTCCAGATAGCCCAAGGCATGAGCAGTGAGGCTCAGGCCCAAAAGCTCCACGGCTCCGTTTAATGAACATTAAAAAATAAAAATTTATAAATGGCAATTCATTACAAAAGTAGTGATCTTCTGCATAATTACCTGTTACCACTTTGAAATTTCGTAAATTTTCATAGAGTGGCGCACCTCCCTTTTGGAGGTTCAACCTCAATCCTAATTAGGCATTAACCATCTGTTTTGAGTGAAAAAATTGCCTTTGTAAAAAAAATGTAACAAAATTATTCTTCTACAATGTACAATATTACATAAAACCAAGGGTCTATTCCATATATGGACTGATTAAAATCTGCCTGCTTAGAACACCAAAAGTAGAATCATGGAGGGGCCGGCCGCCATGGCCTTGGGATGGGAACACACGGTTGAGCTACCCACCTGAATTTCCTATTGAATGCAACGCAGGCGACTCAGTCGTCGTACAAAAGAGGATGATCCCCGATGGAACTGAACTCCATCAAAGATAAAGATCGACGAGATATCTCTCCCCCTCCACCTTTTCTTCTCCTTTCACGACCTTCACGACTGCCACCCTGCGAGATTAGCTGTAGTAGGCTTTGTCGGTTGGACTTTAAGAGCAATCACACTTGCTTTTATGATCAGAGATTCAGAGGGGCGGCAATGAGGAGCAGTAATATCGGAGCACGTGAAGTCTGTAGACACAAGATGTACGATGGCCAGAGTCAGTGAATAGTATGAGATACATAAAAGATGAAGAAAGTCGAGGTTTAATGGGCCTCCCTCCTGACAATTATGTTCCCTTCCTCTTCCAGTCTTGCTTGCTCTTCTCCCTCGGGATCGCCATGATCCATTTTTTGCACCTTTTTCTTTTGTTTCCCAACAAACCCTTTTCCCCCTCCTTCAACCAAAGCTGCCATCTCCAACCTACCCCATACCAAAAAGACACAAACGCTGCATCCTTACCAGATGTTGTCCACCAATACTACCTCTTCCTTCATCGGAATACATCTAATCTGAGTTCCATTTCCATCATCCATCAGTTAAAAAAAGAAACGAAGTCCACCAGTGACCCACCACACCAGCCCCATGAGCATGGCGTGTGCCTTCATCTTCAAGACTCTCCATTTCATTCGCTGGTATGAAATCCCATACCCACTTCGACCCAACCGTCTTTGTCGCTTTGAAGTAATTCGTACAAGGCCTACTGATTAATAGACGGATCAGGGCATGGTCATATATATATATATATAAAATGAGAGCCACGTCGCACGTGCCGCGAGACATGCGCCATTGCACCAACGTAACATATGTAGCAGACTAGTCACATGATACATGTCCTTCAATTGGCCTCAAATGTTGCCGTCCTGCACAACAATGGAGACCCACATTCGATCCATTTCATCGGAACATGCATCACTCATCCGTACTGTCCCAATCGCTTCAATAAATTTGGCCCTCCCAAATTAACCCAACCAATCGATTGAAGGTGTCGGTAGTTCGGCCCTTCCACCTCCCCAACTCCAAGTCGCTTGCCTTCTTCGACAAGGGATATATATGACGACGGCGAGCTGGCCGTAATATTCCGTATTACCAATCGTCGTCAACAAAAGCACCTTTCTCCGCTTTCAAGTTTGTTTGCATGCTCGTACCATGATGGGCATCCATGTATTTGCATTGCAGCATTTCACGTGCAATCATGAGCCGTGGGAGTGGCACCACGTAAATGTGTACCGCCTTTTTTACATTTAGTCCGCTCGTGCGGAGTTAGCCCTGCCCACTGTGTGCCCTTGAGCCCAGGCAAGGACCACATTGCGTAATCCATCTCTTGATGCCTCCATGCCGCATATCCCACATACCCACTCATTTGATGGCTCCATGCTCCATACCGCTAATAATTACCTTGTGTTTATATATATATATATACTTTTGCAGGATTGGTATAAGTACTATTACTATTATTATTATTACCGAGGATCGTGAAAATATTACATACCCTCTTTATCACGTCGCAAGAATATTCTCCATTAGAACGTAGGTGGCGAGCATAAATGTAGACCAGCGACAAACAGTTTTGCGCGTTGCGTGCTTCTTGCCGGGCGGAGTGTTGAGCAATGGGGTATCAACTACCAACACTGCACGTAGGGTGGTTGACCCACATTCCTGCTTCTTACACGCTTGGCCATGCATGCCCAACCATCCCGATCCAAGCTAGCTTGTTGCAGAGGCTTTAGCTCCACACATACCATGCGGCGGCAGTTGTAAACTTCATAGTTCATAAGATATATTCTAATGGATTTTTAAAATATGGAAACAACCGGGCATAACCCAAGTAAAATGGTTCATGAGCATGAGAACAACAGGGCAAATGTGTAATGTGCTAATATATGATCTTTATAGCTTGAACTCTTTTGAGTCTCCGACCATTCATTAGTACTGTTCAGTATTGCCGCACCCTTTTTAACTCAGTGGTACAGCAAAAGCATGTCAGTGAGATCACTGGAAAGAAATAAATTCCTACTGTTCTCTTGATCAGCACTGCTATCACAGAGTGGCTATAATGTACAATAAATAAATAAATAAATATATATATATATATATATATATACGGAAGGATATTATATTATATAAATATAACGTAGGAGACCAATCAGAAAAGTAAATTTCTACTTTTATCTGCTGCAAATTGCAATCCGTATAAGGGTTAAAGCTTGTAAGGGTACAGCTTGATTTTCATGTATCTTTCAGCTGTTAGGTCATAAGTGTCCCTTTTCAAACGCTTACTAACAGTTTTTTTTTTTTACTGCCAGAGTTTGTTGATGGGACGAGAAAAGTGGCATCGAGTGAAGAGTGCAATTGAAGTTTCACCGGGGACAAGCACTTATGGGTTTTATTATGATGATTCGGTGCTTCCCCCAGACGAAGAAGCAAGTAAAAAAGGGCACCAAGTTGTCGCAAATTTATGACCCAAAAATTTCGCTTATTTCAAGCCTTAGCTATATACCATGTATGTATATTATGATAATGACCATATAAGTAACTGCTGCATATACAATCTGATGAACACGACAACAAGATTGGTATAGACTTTAGTAAAAGAATTAACTGTCAAGCAAGAGATAGGAACAAACAATAGATCATGAAAGGGAAAATTCAGTAAGTCCATGGTTGTCGTTTACCCTTGATTTATGCAGTTTCAAGCTCCAGATCAATTATGTCTGCGGAAGCAACTGAGCTGTTATTATCCAAGGGGCAGTGCTGTCTCACATTGATTAATCACAAGGCCGATCAGACTAGCTAGCTACCTCAATTCTTACCAATGCAAGTCTTAGCTAGACGCTGCTAAGTCACTTTCGATGTGGTGCCGCAAGTGATCGATTAAAGCCTTTTGAGCTCAGTGGTAAAGAGTGAAGAAAGATAAAAACAAGGCTTGTCGTGAAAAGGTGGGAGACAAATTTGTTGCTTTGGGGATAATTGTAGCTCTCTTGCTATGCTGTAAACTTGCAGGTGGAGGCTTAAGTGGGGCTACAAAATACTTTTGCGCAGCCCTCAAGCGTGAACATGCTTTTCGCCCTGCTTACTTAATTGAAGGGTATGAATAAGAAAAGTCTACCATTTGCTTGGCGACGACAATCCCTTCCCAACATATATACCAGCCATTTGGGGTAGTGGTTACTAGAACCTTGGAAATTAGCATGCAACTTGGTTTTAAAACTACTTTGCTCGTGCCCAAGAAATTTGTTGCCCTCCTTTGCCCATAGCTTAGTGATAGAAAAACAGTAATGAGCCTCACATGGGTGCAAACAAGCCCGTACGACTATAACTTAGAAGGCAATACGGTTGCATTCCTTTAATATTAATATCATTATAGCGCGTGATAAAAAATTGGCCCCCGTGCAGGAGTAAACAATGTGTGTCTCCCTCCCTAATCAACCCCAATTGATGGGCTCATAATGCCCTGCTTAATTACAAATGCTAAACCGCATTGCCAATACGGAAAGCAATGCCTAGATTGAAAACCCTATATATAGAGAGTAATAATATAGCCGACGGCCGCTATTTTTTATTTTTGCAAGGCAGAAATAATGAACACATGCTCAACAGAAAAATGAACTAGCAAGGGACAGAGAATATAAAAGGTCAACGACTAGGTGTGCATTCACATTATATACCCCGTTACTTCAGGGCAATATTTCACGGAAAAGGTCTGGTTGCTAGATGAAAGAAGCAACATGGTGTTCATGCATTTAAGATTTACTTTGCCGAGTGTGGTCGAACTTTCACGAGACCCATTTGCAAGCTGGCTTGCAATGCATCCGCCATGTTTGGAGTAGACGCCGGGGTAGAGGGAGAATAATTGGGAATTAGCTAGTAGAATCTGAGAAAGGGTAAAGATGGGAAGAGCAGGTGGTGATTAAGTGAAAGATGCTTAGATAGATATCTTCTGTCCATAGCTTTGGGGACATTCCTCAAAAGTGCCATATGTATACACATGATCCAGTCTCTCGCCAATAAAACCAGGGTGGGGGATTGGAGCAGAAATGGTGAAAAAACGAGTCGGAGCGCAGGAAACGAATACCATTGCTTGCTGTTGATCATCTCCATCAGATCTAATCGCATTTCAAAAGGGAGGAAAAGAGAAGATATGATCGAGATGTAGAATCTCTGGTGGCAGTCTCTTTTTGACCCGAACCGCAAGCCCCATCCTCCTCAAGCCATGCATCTCCATTACCCCCTTTGATTTGCAACCATCATTGCTATGTGACGCCATTTCTACTCCTCACTCGAGCTCTCGCGGGCCCGCCCTTCCCACAAAGCAAAAGGGAGGTGATCCCATTCCCTCCCTCCTCTTAAGCGTCGCACAAACACTCGATGGGAACCAAAGATTTATTAAAACCAAATATGTCTGAATTATGATCATCAATACAAGAAAATAGATTTTATTCCTTTGAATTTTGATAATAACCCCCAAGCCAGTGATAATTAAGTTAAACGAAACTTGCATGGAAAACATAAGAGTTGAAGTTGGTTAACAGCGTTAACTTAATCCTAAATTTACATGATTAAACCATTAGCAATGGCGCGATTAGTGTCAAGGTGGGTGGTCTCGTACACCGGCAATTCCTCCCTGTACCTATCCACGCCGATGGAACCAAGGTTCTTGAGCTCGAACAGATCCGAGCTCGCGTCGCTTGCAGCGTCGTCGTCGTCGTCCCCCGCCGACATTATCACCTTGTGAACGGCCAGCGCCTCCCTCATCAATATCTCTGTTTTGGTCTGGTACCTGTTGAGTATGCGGCTCGCCGCCGCCTCCGCCCGCTTGTTCTTCTCCGTGATCTGCACCTTCTCTTCCTCGTATAGAGACTTCTGGCCGCATGGCCGGCAGTCCTCGTCGACAATGACGCTCACCGGGTCGAACCTCACAGACCTCTTGGCGCCGTCGGTGACGGACTTGCCTCGGGAAGAAGGTGTCTTGCTGAGACAGGACCTTGAGTAGGAGGAGGCAGAGGAACAGGTGGAAGACGCCGGCGCCGGTGCCGCCGACCGCAAGTAGTCCTCGCCGTTGAAGGACGAAGACAGCTTCGCCTTCTTGGCCGTCCCCGCGGTGGTGAAGAGCGAGTTGAGAAACCCAGCTAGCCTCGCCCCGGGGGAGACTGCCTGCTTCTTGGCCTTCTTTGGGCTGGCTCTGCTTTTACCCTTCGTCTTGTTGTAGCTGCTCATTTCTTCGTGCTCTTGGTGGTGGGAGAATGGCTTCAAGAAGGACTGCCTGTGCTTGGCAGGGTGGTGGTTCTGGTTTCTGTCGGCCGGAGCAAAAACAGGACATGCCCTCAACGACTTCGGCCTTGCTCCGTGGTAGACAGACTCAGCCTCGGAGGAGGAGAATCCGCCATAGCTCGACTCGGAAGATGTCGAGGTGGAGTGAGCCACGGCGGGCATATGCCGGCGCTGGAAACCGTCGTAGTCGGAAGAGCGCTGCACGGATACGAAGCTCTTCTCCGACCGGTAAGCCGTCCGCCTCTCCGCCTCGAACGCCTTGCGGATGGCGGCACCGTTGTCGTCATCGTACCGGCCGGCGACGCGGCTCGGCTTCTTCTGGACCGCTTCCTTGCAAGCGACCAGCTCATCTTCGTGGGCATCCTCGCCTTCGTCGATAGAACGGTAGATAGCATCAAGAAGCGTGGAGGAAAAGGAAGGGTTGCTATTCCGGGCAGCTGGTCGTGACCGGCTCTGCCGAAGTGAATAGGTCTCCCATGAATCCATGCGACGCAACTGGTAAGCTGGGAAGAAACGAAAACAGTGGGATATGGTGGTTGAGAACTAACGCAATGCAGGGGCCGTGTAGGCAGCTAGCTAGGTGTAAATTATGCTCATGGAACAAGAAGAATTATGTGGGCGGGAGAGGAGTTTGATGAGGGAGCTCAGACAGAGCAATCAAAAGTCTATGGAGCACGCGCAAGAGGAAGGAGGCAACATAGGGAGGATGAGAGGAGAGGAGAGGAGAGAGAGGAGAGGGTGGAGATAGGAGGGGCCTGTGCCTGCTCAAACCAGCTTTTATTTATAATATCGCTATACATTGTCCCTATAAATTGTCCCCCAGGTTTGCTGTTTACAGGGTGGCTATTTAGCTAGTAACAAGCTCTGATTTTTGTTATCTAATGTCATCAAACCCCACCGTAATTGTCTCGTCCGAATTTGGATAAATCTCATGCTTAAAATTGATAATAACTTGATAAGCTAGGAACTGAGTTCGAATAAAAATTCAACTTATGTAATTTGATGCTGTTCAACTTAATTCTCAAAAGTCAAAATTTTCATTGGTCTGCACAACTTATTATATATACTTACATATTTGGGCCGGCATAACTTATTTTTATATTTTTAATACCTCCGTTTGCTCGTGTCATAAAATTAAGAAAAAGAATGTTTGAACTTGAAGCCATCAAGAAATTTTGCTTCTTTTTTTAAAATTTAGTCAAATCAAAACAAGCAAAGCATGAACACTCAAAATGAGTTTCTAAATTACTTAAAAGTACTCGACTCACTAAAGTATGAACTCAATTTGCCGTAATGTTATTGCATAAAAAATAAATTAAGTAATTAAATATTATATTAAAGCCTTATTCTTTCAATATTTTAGGTTTCCTAAAAAAAGCTAATATAAATATAAGGAACAAGTAGTTGGGTCTTGCTAATAAGCTAAACATTTCCACACTTTTTGGCTGGGCGGACGGTTAACAAATTATTGGGCACAAGGGCCACATGATCTTTGGAGAATCATTTGGACTAGTGAGGAAGTGTCACATTGAGGCACAGGTCTTTGGGAAGTCATGCTAGTGTTACAAAACGTAAAACTGTAGGACCATATTGGTTAAACCTCATGGTTAGAGGGAAAACACGGGCTCTAATTAGCTTGTTCGAATCGGTGCTGTTATTGTTTGTTACTTGGTCGGTTGGTATCCCCTTGCTCTAGTTATTAGTGGAAGCCTTTCATCATAGCCAATCTTGGAAGATTATTATGCGCAAATCAATTATAGGCGTGTGGAAAAATCATGTTTAGTAGCATCTTTATGAGTTAAATATTAGCATTTGCATTTTTTGTTTCTGTACCTTAACGATTCTTATATCTTAAATTTGATACTCGATTCAAACGTATAATCCATATCTATTCTTAATCAAAGTGAAATTATAATTACATTTTGATGAATCCGTTTTCTATTTTTAATAAAATTGACATTAAAAAGTACACTAGGATGAAAAATAGGAAATTTAATTAATCAAAGTTAAACTGATTTAAATTTTAATATTAGAGGGAGCTACAATGAGTATTTACTATTTGAAAAAAAAGTATGAAAATACCCCTCAGCCTAGGCCAAACCGGCACAAATCCGCCAACGTCCACATATAGGCCAATGGCAATAGTGGGCGGCAGCAACCGCTGAAATGGCCAAGATCTGGCCATCTAAAATTCTCGCTTCCCGGGCACAGGGTGCCTAGATCCGGTAGCGCCATCACTAGCTACCACCTAGCTGTCAACCTTGACTGCCGGCAACGGATCAGCCCTGACTCTCATGGCCTCTCCTTGGCCCGTCTCGACGCCGCGGGGAAGGAGATGATTGGAGGGGTATTTTTGGGCTTTTAAAAAAATTCCCTTTAATTTGTCATTACTTTATTATCATTCCCGAAATCATTAATATATATATATATATATATATATATATATATATATATATATATATATATATATATAGACTACCACATACACACACCTACACTCTTATTAATAAAGATGAATTTAATATTAGTCTGAGATTAAAAATAAAAGAATAAATCAATCAAACTACAAGAAAAATATTAAAAAATACAATAAAAATAACTTATATAATAGGTCACGGATTCGAATTACACTAACCTCAATTTCTTTAAAACAATAATAAAAATATTTTTTACGGTCAAAAATCACAAGTTTAAACCTGTCTAAACTCAATTTCTAGCTTCTAATTTTGAACTTCCTACTGATAATAGCTTGTTTAAAAAAATATAATAACTTATATTAAAAAAATATAATTTATTTTTTCAATCAAATAAATTATATCTTTAAAGTCAAACACACAGTACATATCTTAGATACAAAATTATTACAATCTATCTATTTTTCAATAAGAGTTTATATAGAAAATTAAATTTATTAATAAGTATAGGTCACGCATACCGCACTATCTTGCCTAGTGTATATATATATATATATATATATATATATATGCAACGCTCGGTAAAACATTGATGATCTTGCATGTGGGAGACAAAATGGGGAAAATGGTTTTCTTAGTAAAATGCTTTTGTTATAACTTCGAATTAGACTATAAGAGAGTCAAATTTAGGCCAAAATAAAATTGACTGGTTTGGAGATAGTTAGGAAAATGTCAAATTCAATCCTTTTCTGGTTTGGAGATAGTTGATGGTTTCTCAGATATGATTTACGTAAAAATGGGTCTATATTAGGACATTTTCTTTCTGCAGCTTATTTTCGAACAAGGACAGGTTCTGCTTAATCATAACCTCTTCCCTTAACATCAACCTACACAGCTCCGAATGCATTATAGATACATAATATCGTAGACAATCCCAAATGAAATCGTAACATAAACCCAAGAACAAAACTTGGATACTTCGCTAGCTGCTTGGAAAAGAAAAACATTACTTCACTCGCTGTTGTGTGTAATGCATGTCGCACTAATTGTTTAATACTGGTCCAGCAATTGAGTCCTTCGAAATCAAGATTGGAGAGTACATCACAGTTCACAACACAAGGAGCTCGCTTATAGCATCTGGTAATGAGAAGTGCTGGTTGCTCAAGGAGGGTGCTTTTGCGGCAAGCAACGATGTTGATGTCCTCTTACCTTCACGTGTATGACGGGATCGGCGCTTAAAGCAGCGGTGTTTAGTGGGCTACCAAGGGCCATCGCACGAGGATTCCTAGTGGATACCTTTTTCCCAGCGAGGATAAGCCCCCATCATTCCCCCCTTGCAAAAAAAGTGCTTCCACTCCATTTTTTTCTAATTATTACTGGGTAATCGCTTGCTATGTACCTCAACAATGGTTTTGCCCAATTTAACTATTGTTTATGTATACATGCATGCTATATTTTACATACACGCATGGGATATAAGACAGTGACCCAAGTAGCTTCGTCTTCACAGTTCCCGGTTCACACCATGCAAGTTAGTACAACGAATGTGACTTTTTCTTCGTGAAAAGAATGGAACGAGAAAATGCCTTGCTTTCGATCTTGTTAAAAGAATAGAAGTTCGCTACCTGATCGTTTTTTGCTTTGCCAGAGTACAGACCTCCTAGTGCGAACCACAAGGTGATCAGAGGCAGGGTTGGAAAACATTTTCTTGAGCGATAACTATGCCCCCAACCAAAGACCAAGACATTTGCTCTCCTCTCTTGTCTTCTTCTCAATATACAAGTGAAATGGCTTTGAAGGGGATTGGGAGAATCTGATTCCCATCCTATTCTATGAAGAAGTTCTTCCCGAGCTAGCTACCTGATAGTTGGTCGAAGATGCCAAGTGGGTTCGTCTCAATTATTCACATACATATACCAGTATATCAAAGCCACCCATTTTTTATTAACATTTTTTTGTTGCATGGAAAAAAAGTAAAAGGAAGACCAAACAGGGATGGTTTTCAATTATTTTACCCCGTCTGGGCCGCATGGCACTCGGGTTGAGATGACAAAAAGCTTGGAAGATAGCGAAAGCGATGTTAGATGCAGTAATCATTGCACTCGTGGCTCCCTGATGCTTCAACCTGCCCATTGTTCGATCCATTGCAGGGTCTGATCCGATTCCTAAAGCTGCCTTCTTGCGCAGGCGAACAGGACCTCGGCTAAACTTGTTCTTTTGATTGTATTTAAATCAAATGCGGAGAATAAAAGAAGAAGCAGAAGGGAGACTAAACAAATGAAAGGATGGAACGGGTTGGTTGCTTCACCACTTTACTCACATGGATTTCCCCGCTTTAGCGCCATGTTGCTTCAAATTCTTGTTTACGACAATGGGAAACATAACACACAAACCAAACTGATTAAAATTTATGCCGATATAAACAAAACTTCAAAAACAATGTTTTATTTGCACAAAACCGTACACGATGGCATTTATGTATGTATCAAGTGGTCCGAAAAAAGTTGGTCTAAAGAGGATATATGGTCCCCGTCTTGGCTTTTGTTTGATCGATCAAACCTCCCGTCTTGGATCGCGCACAAAAGCAAACCGCCCCATTTAAATAGCCAATTTTCCATGCCTTTAAACAGGAAATGGGATTCATACGAAGTCCGAACTAGTTGTTGATCTTTGCAGTGGACATGGCAGGCATGACAACTTGTTCGCGTTCATATTCAAAAGCCACTCGAGACATTAGCCTAGCACTAACCACCATGGCCCTGCTTAAGCCCACAAGATCTGGTGGAATATCAAGACTGTTGTATGAAGGGTCCATGGTGACTAAAAGTCGTAGTTTTAGAAATTAGAATATATGGTCATCGTTAATATAGAAGAAGCTGGCTCGACACCTTATCTGGTTATCCTGATTTGCCATCCGAATTGAAGTTTATTGTCTTCACTCAACTTGTGTCTAGCCTACTAGTAGCACACCCTACACAGAATCTGCAGACAATATAAAGAAGCCCCGGTACTGCTCTTAACATTGACCCACCGGCTTCTCCTGGACGTAGATAATAAATCAGAATTATATTTGAGATGGATGTAGTTAAGCAGTCTTGCTAGTCAATGGAGATGAGAAATCCATATCATTTGGGCCAACGTCTATGACTCATAACCCAACCTTTGTCACAAGTTGACGGATTCAATCATCTGGACTCTGACCGGTTGGAATATTGTGGAAGTAGAGCGCATCAGAAACCTCAAAATATAGTGGAGGATAAATTCTAGTCAAGGTTTAATCATATATACGTTTAGGTACATCAATGATTCTCATCGTCACTGCTCCTCATCGAAACAACCACTGTTTCATTTGTTTCGCACAGTGAAAGTGGCCTTAGCCGCCTAACTAGCTACGTTCGTGGAAGTCCTAACCAATCTTATTCAACTACCTAGCTAGGTTACATGGGAATACTCTTGTGCATAGTTTGCTATAGCACTTGGCATACGTTCAATCTGATAATTTAAGTTGTGTTTTTAAAAAATTAATCTAATAACATGATTCTTTGTAACCGGGGGCGATAAACGACATATGCTATCATGTGATGACGGGTATATCCCACCGATTATCAAACGCCTGCTCAGCACCATTTGGGGTAGCTACTTGATGTAATTTCAAACTAGTTTCGTTATTAGCATTACTAAATACGTATCTGTTCAAATAACAGCGCCGCAATAGGATTCTGGTCATGACCCAATTTATTTACAACAATTGACGTGTTGACTTTGTTCTGTATGAGCTGTCGTATCCCAATTAGGGGGGCAGGGGTGGCGGGGTTGATGGTGAATAGTGGTGGTTGGAGTGAGGATTGAAATATGAAACCAACAGAGTGATTACCATTTAGGAAAGTACATAAATTACAACTATATATTAACTATATTTCGTCGTCATTATTATAGCACATTTAACACGCTTCACCACCTAAAATCTGCCTAAATAAAAATAAAAATAAAAGAGTAGGCTATATGACTAAAATTAGTACCCGCAAGAACTAATATTTGTATATTAGCTACATTTGATGTGAACTATTGGATTAGAAGGATGATTAGATAACAAAAACAACTTTGTCAAAGTTACAAAAAATCTAAGTCGTGCGATTTAGATGGACGACTAGATTTGCACGTTGTTGATAGGACTATATCAGGTATTGCCTATATTACGCAATCTCTTTATAAATTATATTCAAGTCAACATAATATTTTTAACTCTCTCTCTTAATTTTAGAAAAAAATGTAGTAAAAGTAAATCTTAAATAGATAAAAGTAAAAATAAAACATGAAAGGCATTTATAAAATTCTAAATAAATTTAATATTTTGAACTCTTTCGTCTTAATTTTTTAAGCAATTGTAAAAAATGCGTAATTAAATATATATATTAAAATAACGTGTTGCTTGAAAATATAAAAATAGCCCGAATTGAAATATAAAAAGATAAAAAAATTTATAAGCATTCAACTAGTGTATTTTTTTTAAATACATATAAAAGCTATTATGTAGGACCCACTAGAAATTCCCAGATTTAAGTTGTAGTTTATATAAATTATAATATGCCCGAGTTATAAATTACTTTAGCTATTCTCATAAACTAATTAACATACAAAATTTCTAAAAAATGTTGGTGGCACCTGGTAAACCTCTATACTTGTGTTTCCTACTTTTGCATCATTCCTTTCATATATATTAGACCATATAACGTAGGATTCATTACAAGTGGCTCAATTTTGAGTTAATTGTAACGTATAATCCACATATGAGTTACAAATCATATTGGTTGTTCTCATTAATTAATTGATTTATAAATTTGCTCAAAAACGTTGACAAACCCAAGAATTGAAAGGAATACTTATTATTATTGCCTAAGTGGCTATCTAATCATTTTCTATAAGGCCAAATCTTCCTACGTATCTTTGCCATCATACTCATAAGCTCAGTCATTCCCAAAAATATATATAAAGTTGAACGAAGCTAAAAAATCTAAGTGGCATAGATAAAATATAAGAAAAAAGTCCAAAAGAAGCAATAAAGGCCTAAGAGGCAACGTGCCATACATTTGACCATTTGCAATGCCCTTAGCACGCATTCTATATATGAAAGAATGTCCACATCTATGAAGCATTATTGGATTTCTAACCTCTGTTGTGCCTTATATATATATATATATATATATATATATATAGGAAGATGCTGCTATGTATTGCATTAAAATACAGTGCATAGGAGTGCATTTGATTGTGGGCTACTGGATCCAAATCCAGCGGCTCACAATCAAAATAACCCCTCCCTTCCAATCTCTGAATGTCGTCACCGTCCCCCTGGGCATCGTCATCCGCTTGAGCATTGTCGGCCCCCCTTGATTCCCTCCTCCCCTCCCCAGCGGGCATCGTCATCCTCCCGAGCATCACCGCCCCCTACCATTTTCCCCCCCGATTCCCTTCTCCCTCCCTGCTTCCTCTGTTTCCCATTCGTTGGTGATGTGATTTTGTTGGGGGAAGGGAGGCGGTGGCAAGGTGGCGACAGCATTGGCTAGCGGGTAGTTGGCGGCGAGGTCACCGACGGTGGTGCGACAAAATAGAGGGGGGAGGGGGAAGGAAGGAAAGGAGATGGCAATTTTGTAATAAAAACTTGACTCGCTCCCGAGTCGAGTCAATATTAACAAAAAAATTAAAAAAATAAAGTAAAATAATTTCGTAATAAAAACTTAGCCCGTTCCGGACTCAAGTCAATATTAACAAAAAAATTTTAAAATAAAATAAAATAATTTCATAATAAAAACTTGACTTGCTCATAACTCGTGTAAATATTAAGAAATAAGTTTAAAAAATAAAATAAAATAATTTCATAATAAAAATTTTACTCGCTCCCGGCTTGAGACAATATTGCAAGTAAAGTTTTTATTATGAAATTATTTTTATTGTTTTAAAATTTATTTCATAATATTGACTCGAGTCAGGATCAAGTTTTAATTACGAAATTATTTTCATTTTTTAAAAAATTTATTTTGTAATATTGACTTGAGTCGGGAGCAAGTAAAGTTTTTATAACAAAATTATTTTATAAAATTATTTTATTTTATTTTTTAAATTTATTTCTTAATATTTATTCAAATTAAGAGCGAGTGAAGTTTTTATTACAAAATTATTTTATTTATTTTTTAAAATTTATTTCTTAATCTTGACTCGAGTTTTGAACGAACCATGTTTTTATTAAAATTTTATTTTATTTTATTTTTAAATGTATTTCTTCATATTAACTCGAATCGGGAGCAAGTTAAGTTTTTATTACGAAATTGCCACTACCTCCCTTCATTCCCCCAATAAAATGTCATCATCGACGGTCGGGAAACAGAGGAAGTTGGGGGGGGGGGGTGGGGGTGGGGGGGGGGTGTGGGGGTGTGGGTTGGGAAGGGAATTGGGGGGAAAATGGCGGGGGTGGCGATGGGGGGACAACAAGGCGTAAGGGAGGATGATGATGCCCAAGGGGGGAAGGCGACGCTTGGGAGGAGGGTGACACTCAGTGGGGGAGGGGGGGGAGGGAGGGGAAATGGCGAGGGGCGGGGATGCTCTGGGGAGTGATGGTGGGGGTGGGGGATGGCGACGACAATCAGAGATTGGGGGGGGGGGGGTTATTTTGATTGTGGGCCGATGGATTTGGATCCAGCGGCCCACAATCAAATACGCTGCATTTTGATGTAGCACATAGCAAGGACAATGATAATAACCATATCTAGTGCCCGGCGACCGCCCCCCACCCCCGACCAAATGGCATGCAAGGACAATAACAATAAAAACATTAAAAATCTTGATATTATCATTGAAACTCAAATCTTATAAATCTTTGTCTGGACTATAAAACAAAGAGATAATCGAACTTGTGGCTTTCATAGCATTTGCGCAAGTAAACAATTATTTTTTCTCACTCTTAATCTTTCTAGCGATTAGGTACAGTGCAAAGCCCAAAACCAATCCGGATAAGTTCAAAACCCTTAAAAGATTTTGTGAACAGCTCGCTAAAATATGTAACATAATTATAAATATTATATCCACCAAATTTATAGCGATTATAAAATATACTTTGTTTAAATGGATCGAACCAAGTTCAACAAGATTATGAAATTATAAACAAAATATTTTATTAAATAACGGTTAAAATACCTTATTTTTTAACAAAAAAAAGAGACAAAATTTTGTACAAATTTAAAATTTAAAGACATTGGATCGAAATAGAAGGAATCCACCCCCCCCCCCCCCCCCCCCCCCCCCCCCACCAAATCTTGTTGCAAAATAATTTGATATCTTTTTTTAAAAAAAATGTTGAACATTTTAGATGAGCATCATAAAACTAGTAATATTCTTTCAAAAATATTCACCATTATTTCGAGCAAAAAAATATTTGAAGAAATATTTAATTATTTTGAGCAAAAATATATGGGTTGATAATAAAAATATTAATGAGTTAGTTATAAATTCAATTATATAGTAGTAATATTGTAAAAATAAAAAAAATGGCTAGTTATTATTTTGGATTATTCGGTCAAAATGTGGTTAAAACCAAACCAAATAAAAATAATTCGGTTTACTTAGTTTGATTATAAGTTACAATTCAATTTTTATTTAGTTAAGAAAACAAGCTTATTTCGATTTGGTTGGTTTATGGTTCTGTTTAGTTTCAACCCAACCAACCGATTGCTCGGGCCTAATAAATATCATATGGACGTTTCACGAAAAGTGAAAGCCCACCGCACCAACAAGAAGCTCCCCTTAGGCCCAATTAAAATCCTTTACTGGACTGATCTAATATGGGCCTCAAGTCTCTTCTTCCTTTCGTCCTTCAAACGAGCAAGAAAGAAACAGAACCGCCGGCTACTATGGCGGCCGCCTCGGCCGTCCAACTCAGTGTCTTGGACGACCATGATCGCCCGGTATGGGAAGGTTGAAGATGTATCGGCGGCTCCGGATGTTTTTTCTCAAGTGACAGAGAAAGACGGCGAAGCGCATGCGGTGATGATAGCTTGTTTTTCTCAGAACGGGGTCCCGGAGAAGGCGACCGGATTGTATAAGCTTATGAGGTTGCAAGGTTTGGAGGCGAACGAGGCGGCGCTGGTGGCTGTGATCTCCGCTTCTGCACAGAGCGGGGATGTCGAGACTGCCAGTCTTGTGTCTTTGCAGGTGGAGGGAAGAGGATCTGTGCTATCCTTGATCGTAGCCAATGTTTTGATCCATATGTACAGAAAATGCGGCGCCATTGATAAAGCATGCGTCTTGTTCGAAAAAATGCGCGAAAGGGATGCTATCTCTTACACTGCGCTGATCATTGGGCTGGCTGATCATGGTATAGCTTATGGGGCATAGATGTGTTTGCTAGTATCTGTGATGACGGGTTTCACCCAACCAAATCCACCTTCGTGGGCGTCTTAGCAGCATGTAGCCATGCGGGTTTGGTGGATAAAGGGCTTGAGTGTTTGAGAATGATGAAGTCATATGATGTTGTCCCGACTACCGAGCATTATGTGTGTATTGTCGACCTCCTTTGTCGGGCTGGGCGATTAGCGGATGCTTACAAGCTGATTAGTGAGATAGAGGGAACGCCGGATGCAGGAGCTTGGGGTTCTTTGTTGGCTGCGTGCAGGGCACACGACAATGTTGATTTGGCTGAAATTGTAGCGGAAAGGTTAGTTGATATAGAGCCGGAAAACACTGGTAATTTTGTGACCCTTCCCAATATTTATGCCTCTCGCAATCAATGGGACAAGGAAGAGAGTGTGAGGAAGATGATGATAAGCAGAGGAGTTAGGAAGAATCCAGCGTGCACCTGGATATGTAGACAACAGTGCAATCTTTACAAAATTTTTCTTTTATTTGGGAGCGACCTCAGAAATCGAGTGTTAATTAGTCACGTAAACAGAAATGACGACCTAGCACATAAAGTTTTGTTGCAACTTTTAACGGAGGTTGATGGTGGTGGAGCTCTGATTGAATACGCTTTGGTGATGCAATTGTAAACAGGAAAAGTTGTACATGCGGCTTTTTTTAGAACATCGGAACGATATTTACGCGGGAGTGATTCAGATTTTGGAGAAACCATATTGTGATGATAACAATGGTTGCTTAAGCTTATACTCCAAGCGATTTAGAAGCATAAATTGATGCGGCATCGGGAGATACGCCTGAATCTGCAGGCCAGCGGACATACCTGATCCATACTTCTGGCATTATTTACATGAACATCTTTGATTGTATCGTATGCATTAGAACCTTGGAGAAAACAGCAAAGCGCCGGTATGTTTAAATGTAGGAGACCCCGCCGTGTCGTCCTTCCCTCTTCGTTTCCTTCTGAAAGCAATATTAGGTCAGATTATTTAGATGACCCATGAATGTGGGGTTAGAAAGCTTCCTTGAAGAAAGACAAGAGTCTGTTCAAGTCTCGAGAGTCTCCTCCTCCAACAGCGGCAGAATCCCCTGGGCAGAGCAGTAGAAACACCCGTTTCGGATGCTGCGTGAGCCTCAACGATTGTATGGGTCTTCGGCCGTCTACCCTCTCGCCAGTAACCCCGGCGCTCTCCTTCACCACGCTTCAGAAGCAGGTTTTTCTTCAGTTTCGATCTGATTGAAAATTTAGTTGAGAGTGGTGGTATTTGTAACCTGCTGGTATGAACATTTGACACGCCAGTTTTTTCACCACAATCAATTATACAGTGGAAGGTTAATCTGGAGAAGTAGAGTTCCATGTTTATGATTTTATTTGTCTTTATGTTAAGGCAGGTAGCTGACTTGGAGTGGGAAGTCCAGCGGCAGAAGGAACTGAAGAACACTTACAGAGCTAGGATGGAGCAGGTGCAAGAGTACCTGAGATTCTGCTTAGAAAGAGCAAAAGAGAATGGATTCTTGGATCTCCTCTGTCCCAACAATCAAAAGTACCCCAATTTTCAGTCGCCGTCCAATTCAGAAACTAATATAACAAGATGCGTTCCATCACCTCATATGTTGCCCCTTTCCACTTTAAGTGATATTAAAAATCAAGCCGTGATCAATGGCTGGTGTATAGAGCCTCACGAGGTGTGCCACACAAGCATTGATGCTTCCGTTTCCTCCTACAATCCGCTATTATCAATTACAACCACTGTTATTTTAAACGTGAGTTTTTACTGACATGCAGATTCAATTACACGAGAAAATTGGAGAGGGTTCCACTGCCAACATACACCATGCGACCTGGAGAGGACTTGATGTTGCGGTGAAATGTATTTCACCTCAATGCTTCCTTGAAGATCAGAGTAGTGCCATCTGCTTTGCGCAGGAACTTGAGACCCTCTCTAGGCAACGCCACCCATTTGTCTTGAGTTTGATAGGCGCATGCCTGGATCCCCCAGATCATGGATGGCTTGTTACTGAGATTTTAAGTGGAGGAACACTGAAGGAATGGCTGCACGGACAGGGGCCAAGACAGAGGGAGAGGTTGATTCCACTTCCCCCATTAGAAAAAAGAATAGAGAAAGCTCTTGAAATAGCTCAGGCGATGCAGTACCTTCATAGTCAAAAGCCCAAGATCCTGCACAGAGATTTGAAGCCGAGTAATATATTTCTTGATGGTGCCATGCATGTTAAGGTGGCAGATTTTGGGTATGCTTGTTTCCTTGAGGATGGTGACAAGGCATTAACTGGTGAAACAGGTGAGATATATTGTGCAAGTTCTGCTCGAATAATGAACGCATTGCCTTAGATATTGTGAAGAAGTGGGTAGATGGTTGCAGGTACCTACGTTTACATGGCCCCTGAGGTTATTCGTTGTGAACCATACAATGAGAAGTGTGATGTCTACAGCTTTGCAGTTATCTTGAACGAGCTCATCAAAGGCCAGCATCCTTATGTTGACTTTGGCCTCGGTCCGGCAAAGGTTATCTTTTTGTGCTCAAACCCTACTATCTATGAAGTCCTTATATGACAAGTTTATCGGAAAACAAATTTCATGCTAATGCAAAATGTAGGATGATGGTTGTGATGAAATTTTATGTTGATTCACTGTGCTCAATGTCTAGTTTAAATGTTATAGCTGAGGCAAATAAATATTGAAAAATAGCTGATGAATGAACAAAGGTCATTTAGAAACATAAAAATGATATTAGAAAATGGTGCATGACCATATCAAACTTGCATATATGTATACCAAACGTTCTGTTCTCTCTTAGGTTGTGTTGAAGATCAAACCTTTGCGTAGGAAGTTTGTGAAATGTGTTTTTTGACAAAATCGTTTTACGCATTGGGTACTGACAGATTGCTTTGGAAGTTGGGGAAGGAAGACTCCGACCTTCTCTTCCTGAAGATGATGGCGACCCAGGAATAGAGCAGCTGATTGGGCTAATTCAACTGTCGTGGCACCATGATCCTTCACGCAGACCAGATTTTACAACCATCACCCAAATTATCAAGGGAATACACAGCCGTATCATGCAGTAGCAAATACTAACTTTATCAACGAGTCAACGCAACCAAGATTATGCGGAATTCATTTAAGGGCCTATTGCACAAGATACAGGAAATCCAAGGTTATTGGTAAGGAATATTGCAAAGAAGGATTACAAGTCCTTTTTTTCTGTGATTCAACCCATTTTGGAATGATTTGGTACCCTAACTGCGTTCAAGAAAGCAGTGAGGTGATCCTCCAAACATTGCCTATTGATATTTGGAGTTGAACGAACATTCAAGAGATTGGGTCTAAAGAGCTTGAAAGCTTTGAATTTTTAGTGTGATGGTAAGCGAGCACTATATTTTAAAACGTTTTAGAGCATTTATTTGTACGGGTAGGAAGAGCGTGAACGTTTTTCAATCACAAGTTATGTTCCAGCGGTGCTAAAACCTCGAAAATAACTAGGTTATTTTATCTCTAAAGAATTTTAAATATTATTAAATTAAATTATTTTAATAATATTTATGAATTATTTTTAATAAATTTTATTTATTATCTTTTTGTACTTCATTATTATGGAGTATATAAGTTTATTTATTGTTTTTTCATATTTCGTTATTATGAAATGTATGTATTTATGATTAATTTATAATGACTTTTCATTATTTAACTTTTTCTTTTCATGTACCAAATTATAAGCATATTCTTTTAACCTAGAAAGGGGAACTTGTGTAAAATAATTATTTTTGCTGAATTTTTTAATATGGTCGTTTTTCTGAAATTTGTCAAAATTTAACATTGACATCGGGTTAGTTGCACGTCACGTCAATCATATTTTAAATTATTTATTTTTATATTAAGTTATTATTAGACTTTTGACCAACACTTATATATATGCGTATGTAATTTGTCTTCTTATTTGTTTTAGTGGTCATGGTTTCCGATATTGGCCCATGCGGAGCATTTATATGTATGCGTATGCAATTTGTTAGTAGACTTCTAGTTTGATTTAGTGGGCATGGTTTATTATGTTGGCCTATGTGCTAACACTTATATATATGTGTGTGTGTATTTTCCTATATGATCCTACTAGCATTGAGTTATGATATATACATATTATTGTAGACTAAATTTTGGTACATATATATAGTTATATATGATGTGGGTATGCTACTGTCGACTAGATTCTGGAATGTCTATGATTTATGATGTGAGCATGTTATTGTTGACTAGATTGTGGTACATGTATATGGTTATGTTTGATTTGTGCATGACACAGTCAATTATATTTCGGTATATGTTGTCGTCGATTATATTTCGGTATATATTACCATCAACTAGATTTTGGTACATATATATGGCTGGCAATTAGATTTCTGATACATATATATATGTTAGTGGCACATACATGTATATGTTTATAGCAGTTATATAATTCATTGAGTTGTCCGAGCTATACGTGGGTCATTACGTTTTTTGATATGTATGTATAATTATATATGTAATTATGATTGTTGGTTGTTAAGTGGTTCCGACTTAGGCTTTTGAAATTCACTTTCGTAAAATTTTTACGATAGTTAAATTAATAGTTTTATGAATTTTTAACATTATATTTCTGTCTACCATCGGATCGAAAAATTGGAATTTTATATGAATTGTTAGAGCCATTCATTTCTAGACTCAATTCTTGGAATTTTATATGAACTGTTAGAGCCATTCATTTCTAGACTCAAATCAGGTCTCCCCTCCTCAAATTCATTAGCAAAATTATCTTATCCGGGACCGGCACTACAAGGCAAGTCGTTTTCCTTTGATTTTCGTCCTAACAATTTATACGGCAGGTTGCATGTGAAAGATGCGGCTTGGCTTATGAAATTTTTGTCTATGTACCATAGTTGGAGAAATCGAAATCGGTTTACGAAGGAATCACTAAATCAGATTAAATCGGTCTAAATCTATTCAGTTGAATCGTTTCAAATCGATCTAAATTGGTCATATATAATAATTTGATAACTCATAACATAAATATATAAACATTATGTATTGATGTCATTTTGATATTATTGTGTGTATTATATTTTATGATATTTTTTATATTTTTAGATTTTTTAAAATTAATTAGAATTAGTTATTATTTTGACTCGAATAGGAGTCGAGTCAATTTTAATTATGAGAATGCCACCCCCAACACGCCCCACTCCTTCACCCCGGCCGCTGCCACCGCCGCCAGGCCCCGCCGGCCTCGCCCTGCTGGCCCTGCCCTACCCTGCCTCCCTTGTCAGACCCACCCTGTCTCGTCCCCCCCCCCACCCCACCCCCCCCCGCACCTCCTACCCCGCCTTGCTACCCGTTGGCTCCGATTGTCCCCCGCGTAGGGGCGGCAACAAACCAATGGAGGGAGGGTGGAGACAAGGGGTGATGACGGAGGGAGGGGGCAGTGGCAGACAACATACGGGATCGGTGGGAAGGGGTGACGGCAGAGGGAGGGCGATGCGAGGGGTATTTTTGTCATCTTAAAATTTTAATTTCAATTTTGCCCATATATAAATAATTTATTTAATATTATACTAAATGTATTTTCGTCATTTACCCAAAAAACCAATTCTCGGCCCATTCGACGCCAATTTCAAATCGGAACGCTCCTGATCCGATTTAAATTGGCCGATTCTATTCAGGCCGATTTTGAATAGAATTGGCCGATTTCTTCATCACTACTATGTACCGCATATAAATATTCATTCACAGTTATGCTCCTTCTAGTTAACTAATAGGGTAATAAAATAAGAAAACCTAGTAAATTTATAAGTGGTTCCCAATGATAAAATTATTAATTTTTCATGGAAAAAGTATTATATATTTTTTAAAATGTCAATTTTTAAAATATTTGATGGTAATATTAAAGGACTAGTTCTTTCAGTAGTCACCTTTAAAAATATTTTCTCAGCAAATTTATTTCTTAGAATGAAAAAAAATCTTAATTAAAAAAGAAATAATTTTTCTCGTTAAAATATACATTATATTGTAGCCAATCTTATATCAATATCATAATTTCTAACTAACTGATCAATCTTAAAAACCGTTTTGCTAACCAATGTAAACTGTGCATCTTACAGATTTAAGAATGTTGTAGGAATTATCTGCTAGATTTGATGATAGTTGTATTCTTCTTTTCATCACGTTGAAAGTATCAGGGACTGCATAAAACATGAATGAAATGACAAAGTTTGACAACTATAATCGTTGAATGCATTCTTTTGTGATAGATTTCACAGTACTTGGCATGATTCATCTATTAAAATTGTAGGTATCCATTGCATGCTGAGTGGACCGCAAACATACCAATGAATATTTGCTGTCAGACTATGATTAAGTAAACGGCTTCGAATGGAGTTTAATTTTCGTGTCAAAGGATCACTTTGCATGTCTGCTTCATATCAATATTGCAGGTAGGTGTTTACCTTGACTGCAAGTCTCTGGCGCATTCTTTAAATGTATAATTATTTTTTTGACCAAAAATCTAATAATTATACATAGGAAGAGTAAACACATTGAGAAAAAATATCATTTCATTAGAGATTTGGTAAAGAAGGGAGAAATTAATTTGGAATATTGCAAAACTGAAGATCAAGTTATAAATAATTTCACGAAGCCATTGAAGTTGAGAATTTTTTCAAGTTAAAAAGGTTTTGACATGCATGATTTTATTATTTGAGTTTAAGGGTGGATGTTGGAAATAATATATTCAAATTGGATCTCTTTAATTAATGAGTCATCATTTAGTTGATCAAGTATTTTTTGATTACTCAATATGTCTTTTCATTTTCTTTTGGTCTTTATAAATAGAGTTGTAAGATATAATTTGTATTATGGTTCAATAAAAAGTTTAACTCTTTGTTAGAAAAAAAACTTATAAAATGAGAGAATGCAGAGAGAACAAGTTAAACTTTTTAATGAGCAATAATGCAAATGATATCTTATAATTATATTTATAAACCAAAAAAAATGGAAAGAGACATTGGATAATCAAAAAGACACTTTATCAATTAAAGGATGATTTATTAATCAAAGAGACTCAATTTGAATTTATTATTTCCAATATCCCCCTTAAAACTCAAATAAGAAAGTCACACATGCCTAATAACCCTTTTTAACTTGACAAAACTCTTAGGTTTTAATGGTTTCGTGAAAACATATGCAACAATCTTCAGTTTTGTAACACATTCCAAATTAATTTCACCCTTCCTATTAAACCCTAATGAAATGATAATCTATATTCAGCCCAATCACTATCTGAATAACCAACCAAAGTAGCATCATTAGAATATGAATAAAAAATATCATGAGATGATGTATTTTGTATCTCAAAATTTTTTTTCAACTTGAAGATGATCTTGAGTGAGTGTCTCTATATATCAGCTAAGTAAACTCACTCTATACAAAATATTCAGTCTTGTAGCTATCAAATAGCAAAGACTACAAATCAAACTTTTAAAATAAGTAGAATCTACCAAATATTTAGATTTTTCCTTCCTTAACTTCAAACCGGTCACAACGAAAGTATAGGCTAATTTGGAATTAAACATCTTAAGGGTTTAGTGAAACAGTGAATGTGATTTACACTGTGAGTCTAGATTGTAAATTTACATTAACATGTTAGTGAAACTCTTATTTGACATGTGAATGGTATTCACACGGTAGCCATAGGATTTGCACTTTTCACCCAAAAACACTGATAGACCGTGAATCAAAATCAACACCTCTAAGGGTGATCAATCAGGATTCACAGGGCGAGGGCGACGAGCTCGCCTTTCTCCAACCCTGCCCATCTTTCAATGACAATAAGCAGCGGGAGGCAGTGGGCTCTTCTTCCCCTTTCAACGATGTGTTGTTCTTACCACGATTGTAAGCTACTTGCTTTTTTTGTCTGTTGGAATGGATGCTACTTGTTGATGTGTTCTAGGTTCTGTTTTATTTATTTTGGTATGTAATGTCGAACTTCCTCTGATGTTCAATTTGCCATTATATTGTCAAAGATCGATATCCAATGTCGAACTTCCTCTGATGTTCAATTTGCTATTATATTGTCAAAGATTGATGTCCAACTTCGATATAGCTTCAATTGATGGGGTTCGCAAGTTCTGACTTCTGAGTCCTCTTCATTGGCATGGTAGAAATGCTTTGAATTGTTATATGCATAGTCATGCATATGGTTATGATCTTCTTAGACATTTCTTATCCTCTCATCTTGTCTGATCTAATTACCTATTCAAATTGATTAATACATCAGGGTTATAATTTTTCATCTGGCGTTTGGCAATGGGCATTGATTCGTACCGAATGGGAAGATTGGTGTCTGCATGATGCAATTATTTCGAGCTGCTGTCTATGCCACAATACTGATGGTGAGTGTGTGATGGAACTCAAATACAGCAAGAATGATGCCTGAATCTACATAAATGGGTAGAAGGCCTTCCATCACATTACAAATTAAAGGGTGATTGCGAGTCCCATGCCCAGACAAAGGAGGGTTGGTATCACGAAGGACATCTGACTATTTAAAATTTTATCATTAAAAAATGTGATTCAATCTGTGTGAGAGGAATGTACTTGACATGAACGTAATCACACGATTGTATTGTATAATAAATTGCTTTTTCATAAATTATTATGAACTTAATCACAAGCTAATTGAAATTACTTGTTTAAACAAAGTCCGGGAGATGTTTATCCGCAGATCAGCTAAGAATTAAGATGCATTGATCATCTAAATCCATGTTTCAAAGCAATGATAAACACATCAATATTATCACGACTTTTTTTAAAAAAAAAAGTGTTACCACCTGCTAGGATAGATTTGCGTTAACGTGGATTTGTATTTTTAAGTTATGGATATTATTTTATCACTAGTTCAATGATATTATTATTTTACTAATTTATTATGTAAATAACATTGATATATGTTTGTGCAAGAAAAATAACTCAATAAAATATAAATCAAGAAAATATACGACTATTCATCTACAATTGATTTGACTTGTGTCAAATCTGATTTACACTACATTAATGACATAAAACTCACTTATGTAAAATCTGATTTATAGTATATTTACACTGAAATATCATTCATGATATAAATCTACTTTAAGAATGTTAATTAAATTTAAAGTTTCATTAACCCCTTAAATTTCTTTAAGATGTCTTATACATATTTTCTTTGACAAACAAAAATCTCATCTTCACATTGTTTCACCTTAATATTAAGATAATATGAAGTTAAACTCATATAAGTGATCTCAAATTCACTAACTATTGCATGTTTAAAGTCATCAACCATATTTTGATTATTTTTTAGTAAAAATCAAATTATCCACATAAAGAGAAATAAACAACATATCAACATTCTTTGCCTTGATCAAACTTTGATATTTTCCTTTGACAACAATTTTTCTATCATCACAAAATTTAGCATTAGAAGAAATATTTACATCCAAATCAATAAATATATATATTTTACCACACATATGATTGTTACACCCGATATCAATATACGAAACACTTGAACCATTCTCCTAAAAGATATTACAAGTAAGAAAAATAAAAGTAGTTTTTTCGGTCACATTAACAAATTGGCATCATCATTTTCTTCATCTTCTTGTTTTTTCCAACATATAAATTGATAATATCTATATTTACCATAATAATGACATTTAATTTAAGATTTGTCATACCTTGTATTATTAAAAATATCTCTTCTTTGGCCTCTCCCTTGACATCTACCTTGGCACTCCTACCTCAACCCTACTTTGCCCTCTACCTCATTCTCCTTTACGTTTTAGATGATGAGTAGATGAATTTGTGTACTCTTCATTGGTGCGTATATCACGTTAATAATTACTGCATCTTAGTCTTCCTAGGCCTCTAGCACTCTTTTGGAATTATTAAAAACATTCACTTGGGTTTGAAAAGTTTGCTCAATTATTGTAAATATTCCCTACTTAGTTTGGTATTCATGAGATTGTAAAGAACATACAAAATTCTCTATTTGTCATAGTAGATAAATCTTTACTTTCTTCAATAATATATACAATATATTTATACTTAGATGGAATAAATCTCAAAAAATTTTAATAACCTCTACATCTCAAAAAAAAAAATCATTAGATTTAAGAAAATTAACAACAATCATGACCTGATTACAATAATCATCAAAACTCTTCACATCATTCATTTTCAATGCTTCAAATTCTCCTTTGAGAGTATTCACTACGTACTTTTTTATCTTTTCAACAACTTTATAACTTCTCTCTAACAAATCCCTCACATATTTGGCAATACTATGTCTTGCAATTTTGTCAAACTATTTCTCTTCAACCCAGTGAAAAATTAAATAAATTACTTTTTGATCTTCCTTTTGGTTTTCCATCAACACCTTTTCCTTTGTACTTCCCTATAACTTGTAAAAATAAGATCCCACAAAATTTGAGACATACACAAATTTTCATTTGAATACTTTAATAATCATAATTTTTTGGGCCAACAAATTTTGGAAGATGTGGTTGCAAAATTTTTTCTATAATGCCAAAAAAATAATTAAATCAAGCTCTCTATACTAATTGTAGAAAAGGAGTTAAACATTTTATTGAATCATAATATAAATGATATTTTACAACTCTATTTGTAAAAACTAAAAGAAAATAGGAATGTACATAAGTGGCCAAGGAGTTGATGTAGCACTTACTACAGCAAACTCATTGTAGTGTTTATTTTATTAATTTAAATCTTTTTAAGACAGGTGTTTAAAATTTTAACTGTAATAATTAAGTTAATTTTTTTAATTTAAAAGATTTAAAACATCAAATAAATACTAAAGCGAGTTTGTTGGAGGAATAACTAGAATGAATTCTTGGCCCGTTAAACAATCAAAAGCACAAAAAAGCCGGTTTAAATTTATTATTTGCAACGGATCTGCCCACACGTTCTTTACTCGGGCGGCCACCTCTCCGCCGAGACACCAAAACCCCACCCATGGAAAATGACAAAATGACGATTTCCTGATCATAAGCTTGAAGGTCGCCAAAGAAGCAAAGAACTTTATCATGTCGATGCCCGGGGAGGAGGTCCTAGCTGTCGTCTCGCTGTATATGATCTAAGATGATCTGCCAGCGGAAACTAAATGCCCACCCATGTAAGCTCCTTCCCGGTGTTCTCCCATGGGGCCAAGAGGTTCACCGCCACCAACGAACGGCGGTCACTGGCGGCGGCGCCGTGAAGTGCCGCCTTCCCCCTGCTGACGTCAGGCCTTATCAACATGCTCAAGAAGTTCACCATCAACGGAGGTGATGCTCACTACAGCAATGATGTGCGGTGCCACCGTCATCCTATCGGAGACCAGAACTAAAACTGCTGAGCTTGTGACGAGAGAGGTTTGCCTTTACAGAGAGAATAGAAAGCAAAGGGGAAACAGAGGCTAAAGTAAAATAACCAAGAAAATATTTTTTAAAAGATAAAATGAAAAATAAATATAAAACACTAAAATAAAAATGGATAAAAATTTTCATCCAAATTAGAAAAAGAAAATTAATATATTCGATTATTTTTAATTAAAAAAATCTCTTTTAATTAAGTATCGAATAAAATTTGAAAAAATTTTCCTAATACAAATTATACAAATAATAAGATCGAAAAGATACAACTTTTAAGAAATATAATATATGAAAAATTGGAAAACTAACATACATTTCAAAAGAAAAATAGATACCCCCAAAAAATATTTTCCCTCAAAATGAAATGAAAAACAAATATAAAATAAAATAAGAGACACCTAAATAAAAATGGATGAAAATTTTCCTCTTTATAAAAAAAAGAAAATTAGCTTATTCAATTAACTTTAATTAAAAAGATTTCTTATAATCAAATATCGAATAAAATTTGAGAAAATTTTTATAATACAAATCATAACAATAATAAGGTCTGAAAGATATAACTCTTGAGAAATATCATATATGAGAAATTGAGAAAATAACGTACTAACTCAAAAGAAAAATAGATTAACCTCACAACTTGAATTACAGCTCCCATTTCAACTTAAGATGATGAAAAATTTCTCCAAACTCTTCTTTTTGAACAAATGTATACAAAAACTGTCGAAAGAATGTTCTGTTTAACATCAATAGAGAAGGATATGAGTAGAATTTTATAAGTTACCTCATTAAACTTCTATAGAAAAATGACAAAATCGCATATAGGTATACGAAATACCAATTATTAGTGTAATAAACGAAAAACAAAAATTGACAATTAAAATTTTTAATGCAAATAAACGAGGGAAACTCAACACAAGCACTATCTAATATTATCATGTTTTGTTAACCAATTTTGTCTCAATCCTTCCGATAGTGCTTATATATGTGATTGTAATAATGTAATTTGTGAATAATCATTGAGGCTTGTTTTTGTTGGAGCTAGAACTTTGATTAAATTTTTTGGATCGCACGTTTCTCTTGTCCAGATTTTTTATAATTAGGTTGTGTGGTTGCATCTCAAAACAATGAAGTGATTAAAAAAATAAGGTGATTTGGGGCAAAGAAAAGCCTCAACCAAGGACAAGCATGGAGGGAAGGAAGAAAGTAGAGGCATTTGGAATCCGGAACTAGAAAAGCAGGTAACAAGTGAGCGAAGGAAAGATTTTGGTTTAGATGAAGTGGAGAACAATAATTTATTTGTTCTTCAAGTTGAAGAAGGGAAAAAGTTTTCTATATATATATATATATATATATGTTTAACCCTAATAAATAATAATAACTTACATGTTTTTTAAAAAATAATATGTACTGTGTTGGCTAAAAAGATATTGATGGAATATTTACCGGTGGTAGAGGCGTATTTAGAGTTGATCGTTTAGTCGGTTTAGTTAAAACTTAATTGAAACAAATATACAACTAACTAAAATAAAGTAGTTTTAGCTAACCAAATTATAATTAATGACATTTTAGTTTGATTTTAACTAAAACTCCTGTCAAACCAGCAACTGAAATGAGTAACAGTGTTTTCTACGAAGTGGGAAATGAAAATTTGAGTAATCGTGGTATTTTCCCCGGTTTCATTTTAACGTACATGGTCGTGTCAGACTTTTTGATCCAGCGCCCATCCATCGGCTTGACCCGCATCTAAGATCTTGAATTGCAATCTAGACCGTCGAAAATAACCTGTCTTCTAAACCGTCCGATGTCGCTCATCTTCCCCTCGCAGAGATAAGAAGGATCTCAAACGGAGGCGCCGTTGCCAACTTCGGGAGAGCGCGTGCCGCCTCCACCGTTCTTCGACAATGGCGGCCCAAATGAGCTAGAAGCGAAAGGTTCGGTCCTTGTACTAGAATTTGATTGGAAGGTTGATTTTTCTTTTCTTTTCCCTGAGTTTTTCTTGGTGCGGATTGTTGCAGTTTGTGGCGGATGGAGTCTTCTTTGCGGAGCTCGGAGCTCGCCAAAGATGGTTAATCCGGCGTTGAGGTTCGCCTTACGCCGATGCGGACCGAAATTATCATCAGGGCTACCCGTACCCAGAATGTTCTTGGTATGTTTCTTGTTGTTTGTTGTTTGATGATGGAAGATGATTGGGTTGTGATCGTTTTTATTTTTTATTTTTACTGATTTGGTGGTAGGGGAGAAGGGTAGAAGGATTAGGGAATTGACTTCTGTCGTTCAGAAGCGGTTCAATTTCCCGAGAATAGCGTGGAATTGTACGCTGAGAAGGTTAACAACAGGGGGCTTTGTGCTATTGCTCAGGCTGAATCTTTGCGTTACAAGCTGCCCGGTGCTCTTGCCGTCCGCAGGTTTGTTAATTGTTATTTTTTGCAGTTACTTTGGCTTCTTCTGCTTCTTGTCATAAAGGGTGTGTAACGCAATGTGATTGTTAATTGTCAACGTCAAATATATTTGTACTTGATGGAGATTGTTTAAGGCGACTGAACTATGTATTATCATGTACTTTTGGTTTTCTCGCGTTTATATGTTTAGCTTGGTTTGTTCACTCCATATGTTATTTGCTTTTGGATCTGTATGGATTCCTGTGTAGCGCTGCTCTTCTGCTACTTGTTGATCAAGTGTTTTGCCGTTTTGTTTTACCTTTTCTATGAACTTCTGTGTAAGTAGTTCTTTACTTACACCTATTATTATTATCGATAGTTTACCGTTATTTTAGTGTGTCATCTTTACAGCAAGATTGGTTCCTAGTACTCGTCTTGTGTCTGAGGATGACCAAATGAAAGTTGTCTTACTTGCTGTACCTTGGGGTGGCCCATCATGTTAGGCCTCTCGATGAATGGTTGGACGGAAATTTTACTTTTTAATTGTAGTAAGTTACTATTGAGTTGTTTTGCTTTTGTTGTGTATATAATTGAAGATTTTGTTGTTTTAATTTAGTGATGATTCATCATTTTCTTTTTGAATTTGGTAGATTCCATAGTTTTGCGAAGTGTGATTACTTATGACTGTCATCTATAAAGCAAACTGGCGTTTCTATGCCAACTTTGTGTTGGAAGATGACAATATACAAAACTCTCTCTGCAACTAGTATTCATAAATTTATCTTTTTATTTTATGTATTATGCTATAGGAGCAACAAACCCCCCCATGTGTCCAAGTTCAAAAATAAATATATTAGAAATTTTTTTCCTTCAGAGATCTTGATCTAGTCTGTTATTTCTCAAGGTAATTTTGTTAGTCTTCTATTTCTTCTATTCTCATTCATAACTCCACCTATGCTTCTACATTGCTAGTCCCAAGCCCGGACAAAGGAAGAAGGTTGGCATTAGGAAGGGCATCTGACCATACAAAATTTTGTTATTTGTAATTGCATGGGTTCTAGTTTAAGGTCCATGCCCTGACACCCTTTGGGAACCAGGTGGAGGAAGAAGAAGAAGAAATTTTTCAATTTTTTTTGACAGAAACATGTGGCCAATCTTAGGATATTGTGCTTTTACTGTAAATTGTTGTTCATCATTTCTTGCTTTGATGAAGTAAATTGTTCATTGAGATATCTGTGATATATATAAATTCATGCTGTGTGAAGCTTTTTGTTAACAATTTTATAATTTTTGGTAGATGCTCTAAAAATGAAATGATTAATCTGCAATTGATCTTCATTGGGAAGTATTACCCTATATTATGTGAATTGTACTTTTTGCCATGATTTTAGTAGGGGTGATTTTGTTAATACTAGTGACTATCCCTTCTCTTGCGAGAAGCAATCTAATGCTCGCTCTGGTCACTGCTTAGAGGAAAGTTAGTTGTGGAGTTTGTCAGGCTTCTTGCGTGCACATTTTTGCCTTGGAGTTTGGAATATCCTCCTACATTTGTCAATTCGTCTCACCTGCATTAATTGTTTTGCTTGAAAATGAGATGGGGTTGAAAAAAGAAGATAAATTGCTATTAATTATGGGATTGGTGCTTTTTGTGAGATTGGCTTAATTAGCTGAAGTCAAGTCACCTTTCTTTTTTGCTATTTTGAATATTTAAAATGGGTTTTGTTGATTCAATAAAGATGCTGTTTATTTTTAATGAGTTTTTATGATTCACTGCAGGGCTTGCTATGGTGTGCTGAGGTTTGTTATGGAAAGTGGTGCCAAGGGCTGTGAGGTTTTTCCTAAGATTAATCCTTACTGTGTGTGAACTTTGTTTCTAGTATATATTCTTCTTTAAGAAATTGATCCATCAATTTTCAGGTCATTGTTAGTGGAAAATTGAGGGCCCAACGTGCCAAGTCTGTGAAGTTTAAGGATGGATACATGATCTCTTCTGGGCAACCTGTTAAAGAGTAGATCGACACTGCTGTGAGACATGTCTTGCTTCGACAGGTCGATTCTGTTTCTCATCTCTCTTTAAATCCTGGCCTTTCTTTTTAGAAACTTACCAAGTTATTAGCTACTGCAATTCAGGGTGTTTTGGGAATCAAAGTGAAAATCATGTTGGACTGGGATCCAAAGGGTAAACAAGGGCTGACTACGCCTCTGCCAGACCTTGTAACAATTCACACCCCTAAGGAAGAGGAGGAATTCGGAAGGCCGCTGATACTTGCCCCAGAGGTTGAGGTTGGTGCAGTTTATAATCGTTTATTTCTTTTCAGTACAAGGTTTCAAGTTCCGTACAGAACAATGTCTTTTTAAGATTTTGGGGGGGAGGGGGAGGGGAGGGGGCATCATCAAGTTGTTTGGTCGTTACGTATTTGTCCAAGTTTGGAGAAGAACAATGATGGCTTTGAATACGGAAATTTTGACTTCCCGTGCCAAAAAATAAATGTGCTAGATGAACGTATATTATTTGTAGTTGTCTTTCCTTGTTTCATATGTAATAGCCATCAAATTCATTGATTCGTCGCCAGCTTCCAATTTCCTTTCATAAGTTTCTAATTTTCATTTGTTGGCTGGATCCATGGTTTGTTATCTCAGTAGTCTGTTCTCGTGGATGCCCTTCCCTTACACGGGTATCTTGCTCATTACATTTGTGGAATATCGTAACCTTTCGTTGGAAGTGATCATAGTTGTAAGTCACTGGCTGAGTAATTGAAGGAAAATATTCATTAAGATTGTTTTTTTCTTTGGCCAAATAATTGGGCGACTTACCGTACTGATATGAGCTTTTAGCATGGTGAGGTGAAAATTGGCAACCTTTAACTGTTTCGAGTAGTTGAGGAGATGGATATTTCCTTGCGGATATGTTTTTGCCTTTGTCTATTTCTCTTTGTCCGATTGTGTAATTTATGTGGAACCTCGTTGGCCCGTGGATTGTTCTTTTGGCGACTACATCATCTGAGATTAAAAAGTATAATAATAATAATAATAATAATATATAATAATAATAATAGTTATCTAACGCTCTTCCGAGTCTACGGAAGGAAAAAAATGTATCAGTTAGTTGCCCCCGGTGTATTATCGACTCTGTGAGTTTGCCCACAAGTATATTTCATCTACCCGTGTCAGATTTTTTATCCATTTGATCAGAAGCTTAACTTAAGGTAGATGTGGAAGTCTGAAAGCCTCCTTTTCGAAAGGTTGTTTTTCTGTTGGAAAAGAAAAAAGGAAGAAAGGTTGCTATTCCTGTCAAACCAGTAGATCCTTGCAATCGCCTTGATCTTGTTCATCTGGCAGACCACAGTGTTGGTGCGCCTATGCGGATTCCAACTACTCGTTTCTTATCTCTCTTCCAAAAGAGATTGATGTTTACTGTTGACAGGTACACAAACATGGGTATTTCTTTGCGCACCTTGTTTAGCATGTGAGAATCAACTAGCAACCTTGGGATATATCATCAGTGGTATCACCACTTCTGAGGTTCATGCATATTAGAGACCAGTAAGTATGTGCTAAGTATCTCAAACCACGCCTTCATTTTCTCCCCTCGATAAAAGGATCCCTTTCATTTTTTCCGAAAAATTTGATGCACTGCCCCCTGCATTCCCGTGCTAATAATGGCGAGTACACCAAAGCAAGCACTCATTGTGCTGCTGTGTAATGGAGCACTTGGGTGGATGCTACACTTGAGCACTTCACATTGTTTTAACAAAGCCACCCACAAAGCCATCGACCAGAAAAGAAATTCCGAATCATAAGCCCCCTCCTTGTTCCCTAATAAGTAATACGCTCCTTTCTCCTCCTAATCTCCTCCTCTTAATCATTAGTCGATATGGAAAGCGTTCTGGTTTTTGCTTAAAAGCCAACCAAATTCTTAATCCTATATTATATTTGATGCACCTGTTGACTTGTTGAAAAACGTGGAGTGTCATAACTGGGCCAACCTTTGTCAGCTAAAGTAACAAAATATTTATCTATCACAGAGATTGATCCGAATAGGCATGAAAATGCTGAAAATCACAGAGATGGGTTGGGTCCGAAGAAGTCCGCAAGAGCACCGCGCACGCAAAGAAATGCAAAAGGAGGCATTGATGATGGATAATGATCTAAGAAGTGTCTTTTTTCTTCTTTCTCTGTCGCACATAAGAATAGAATCGGTGCTCGCTCGGTTGCCAATGTTGGATTCGTCCCAATCTCTACTTCCTCTCGGTGGCCATTGCTCATGCTCGACATCTTCATTTTCGACACCCACCATGATGTCTGCCTCCCCTCTCCATGCCCACCAAACTCATGACCCCGCCACCCAAGTTGGCAATAGTCACGACCATAATTTTAAGTATCTTATCGGTTAATATATCAAATTAATATCTGGTACGGGGATTATTGGGCTCAATGAGTCGGACCTAATTCAACCGTATTCTAAATTATTATAAATTGTTTCATTAAATATTAAAAATATATTTTATCATTATTATTTTATTAAAATATTGGTTAAAATACCAACATTTTTATTAAAAAATTTAATTTTGTGAAAATTTCATATTAACAAATTAAATATAGATTAAAATAATGCAAAGTTAAACAGTACCTAATTGAAAGGTGCTGTGTGATATACTAAATTTAGCTGGGTGGTGTGATATGATATTTAAAACAATACTCTCAACAAGTGGGGTGCATATGGATCGAACCCAAACACCAGATAAACCTTAGGCGGTAGCCGTATTTCATAACTGAAATCAAATCAAATTTTCTCATGGAATCCAACAATTGCCTCAATTTTTTCACTGATTAACCAACCAATTGTATTACACTAATAGAAAACCTGTCTTTTGTTATCGAAGATTTAAATGACAAAAAGCTTGAATTCGATGACAATAAGGTGTTTGTCACTGAAATTTTGATGACCGATGTTTTCGCATCTACTTAAATTTAGTGATAGTTCAGTGACAATTTATCACTAAAAATTTTGGTGACAATTTTTTACCTAATTGTCACCCAATTTTAGTAACAAAATGGTAGTGAATAATCATAAAAAATGGTTGAATACGTTGGTGGTAAAAATTATCACCAAATTCGGTAATAAATTTTTTAAAATTAAAAATAAAAAAGTTTGTATGTGGCCATGCTCGGGGACAGTGTGGCTGCATGCAGGGGGCGGTCGTGGCCGTGTGGGGAGGGGGGGCATGGGGCAGGGAATGGGGTGGTGCGGCAGTGGCCAGAGGTAGGGCCGGGCTCCCTACCGTGTGCCACACGCAGTCAGTCGAAAATCAAACTAAATTAATTTATAACCGATTACTTTGAAAGTGAACCAAATTGATAATTGGTTTCGATTTCGGTTTGAAAAAAATTGGATATGCCATCGACAATTTTGCTATAACTTGCTCTTATCTAAAAGAGTAGTGCGTATCAAATTTATTCAAGCAATTAGGAGACATAGAAATTTTAGATATTGAGGATATGATTCCAGTAAAGGGGGTGGTTGGGATTGTATTTTCTTGACTTTGGCGGGGTGAGAAGACAAATGGCCCAGGCAAAGCCCACGCTTGTCCTTTAGCATAATCTTCTTCTTCCCAAGCTTTCATGCAAACTCCCACTCCACACTACGCGTGCTCTTCCCCCGGACTGCGGGTTTTTATCATCCCCAACTTTTCCTCTTTTATTTTTTTATATTTTTCTTCTTCTCTTAGTAATGATGTGAGTTCATTGCCTAACTTCTATAAATCCACCCTCACCCTTCGCTGTTTCCACCACACTCCTCTCTTCTTCTTCTCCTTCTCGATCTTTTGATAATTGTTTGAAGTTGTTTAAGAAAGATATGGGTGAGGCTGTTCCTCAGAACGAGAAGGAGACCCAGAACAGCTTGTACTGGTATGACGAAGAGATTGATGAGGATCTCAAATGGTCGTTTGCACTCAACAGGTAGGAAGTACCAAGCAATATTTGCATCTTTTTTTTTACATTCACGAAGAGGTCAGTGTTTGATGTATCTTGTCCTGCCTTTCTTTTGGGTCAAAGCGTGCTGCACAGAGGAAGCACAGCGTTTCAGAACATTGCGCTGCTCGATACCAAGTATTTTGGGAAGGTTGGTTTGATTCATTTCCTGCTTTCAAGATCGGCCAATAATTTTTTAAATGAGATGGATTCAATCGAACTTCACTCATATTTTCTCCATAGAGGTCATCACTTACAACCGTTTGTGTCATGATGTAGGCTTTGATCATTGATGGCAAGATGCAGAGTTCGGAAAACGACGAATTTATCTACCATGAATGCTTGATTCACCCTGCCATGCTGTTGCATCCCAAGTTGGTCATCTAATTCTCTCATATTTATCTTATAGGTACTAATTGTTGGGTAAATTCATCAGTGAAAATATGGTTTATTATGTTGCTTTGGTTTCTGCTCAATTGTTTTTCAGCCCCCAAAAGGTGTTTATCATGGGAGGTGGTGAAGGCTCAACAGCAAGAGAAACTCTCAAGCACAAGACACTTGACAAAGTGGTCATGTGCGACATCGACCAGGTGAATACCAACGAATGAATAAAGCTTGAATCTCATAAGCCCATTTATGGTAATTATACAGATAGTAAATTGGAGGCTTTTTTTAAACATTTAGGAAGTCGTCAACTTCTGCAAAAAACATCTGACCGTCAACAAAGATGCATTTGCCCATGAGAAGCTTCAACTCGTCATCAACGATGCCAAGTAAATATCCGTTCTCTTAAATACAAATATATATATTAGCAAGCATGGGATTTGAGCAGTTTTTTAAATGTTTGGCCACCACGAATGATTTTGAAGGAAGGAGATTGAGGACAGTCAAGAGAAGTTTGATGTGATTGTGGGAGACTTGGCCGACCCCATCGAAGGTGGGCCTTGCTACCAGCTTTATACAAAGTCCTTCTACGAACATGTCCTCAAGCCCAAGCTCCGCACTGGTGGCATCTTCGTCACACAAGTGAGCTTCACGTTCATATATATATATATATACACACACCCCTGTATCTTTCTTTCTGCACCACACCTTCCATTAGCTGCTTCTCAGGACTAATTATCCCTGTGCATGTAGTCTGGGCCAGCAGGTATTCTCTCCCACAAGTGGGTCTTCTCTTCCATCTATAACACCCTCAAGCAAGTTTTCAAATGTGCGTTTTCTTACATCTGAACATTTATCCAAACTACTTACTTTTCGTCCTTGTTTTCCTCCCGAGAAAATTTGCTGTTATTACTTAGTACAAACGCATGTCTTTCCTGTTTTGCTATGCAGATGTGATTGCGTACACGGCTCATATTCCCTCGTTTGCTGACACATGGGGATGGGTCATGGTAATACTAAATAGGATTGCTCAATTAACCTAACGCTTGCCTGTCCTATTTTCTATTAGCTAGCTTAATTAATTTGTTCCATGGTTAAACGCTATGGCTTATATTTTGATGTTGATGAATTGAAAGGCCTCGGATCAACCTTTTGATCTAGATGCCAACAAATTGAACGCGAAGATAGGAGAGAGGATAGATGGGCAGCTCTTGTACTTGACTGGGGACGTTTTCATGGCTTCTACTATCCTGAACAAGACTGTCCACAACTCGTAAGTATTTCTAAACATGAACCTTGGCTAACCCCATACATGTGAAGTTTGGCCTGTTTGCGATGATTGTGGGCATGTGTAGGTTGTTGAACGAAACTCATGTGTACACAGAAGACAATGCAAGGTATTTGCATGGGCAAAGCTTAGCGTGCACTCAAAACGCTTGAGCTCGTGTGACAGCAAGAAACCGTTTGGATGTTTAAAGTGTTTACAGCAAGTCGTGGAGGGTTTTTGGAGGATGAATTAAAGAAGTCTTTTGTTTTTTTAGCCCCCAAAGGCTTTACTCCTTTTGAAAACTTCTGTCTAATATATCCTTCTTATAAACTGATCAATAAAATGATAGTCAAGAATATTGAAGTATTGTGTCCTCTAGCAACGTCGCAAATTAAAGAAGTATACCACCGTCGTGTGGACTTCTTGTAATCCAATAAAATATGCTTCTACGTGTGTCATGCACAAAAGGCCAAGTTATGGATCTGGCAGCTCTTAGCTTTAAAATCTACCAATTCTAATGTTCTAATGGAAGTGTTGGTTAATCTCATCAGTCAACGGTGGGGAAGCTAATGACTTGTATATAAGTTTTAGGTTTCGGAAAAACTTAACTTATTGAGTTAGCTTTTTTGAGAAAGAGAGGCTCACGAAGACTTATTAAATCCAAATTGACTCTCAACAAATAATATCAAAGCTGAGGTTATGATTCTTGAGCCTTACAATAAGTCGGCTAGATCCAAATTAGATTCTCACGAAACTTCAATATAATATAGCACTTCCTCCATGTGTAAGGGGAAAAGATGAAGATGCTTTGGGTAAGCTCATGAAAGAGCCTCACGATAACTTGCTAAATAACTTGAATTAAAATCTCTTGAAATTTCGTTATAACGTATTTGACTAATATATGTGGGGGCAATTAATTTGAGTGATCGGATGTGAGGGGGAAAATTATTGGATTAATCCTACATGTTGGGATATATTACTGTTGCATAACTCGGCTGATTCCACTTGGAATCGGCCGATTTAAATCGGATTGGTGGCGATCCGATTTAAAAATAACGTAAATCGGTCGGGCTCGAATCAGTCCGTGAATCGGCCAATTCGAACCGATTTTACCCGATTCGAGCCGATTCCGGAATCGTCTCGAATCGGCCGGCGGCGAGGAGGCGGCAGGGGCGGCGACGGGCTACCGGGGGGCCGGGGCTGGGGGGCAACGGCGGCGTGGGACGGGGCGGTGGCGAGGGAGGCGAGGGCAAGCGGCGAGGGAGGCGAGGGCGAGCGGCGAGGGAGGCGACGGGGCGGCGAGGCCGGGCTGGGCGAGCTGCGAGGGTGGGGCCGGGCGGCGAGGCGGGGCAGGGCGAGCTGCGAGGGCGGCTTCGGGGCGGCGAGGTGGGGTGGGGTGAGCTGCCAGGGTGGCTTCGGGGCGGCGCGGCAGGGCGGAAGGCGAGGAGGGGGAGCGACAGGGCAATAGGGCGGCGAGGGCGGCGACAGGGCGGGACAGGGCGGCGGGGCGGCGGCGGCGGCGGAGAAAAGGGATGAAATATAAGTGGCATTCTCGTAATTAAAAGTTGACTCGACTCCGACTCAAGTCAAAAATAATAACTAACTCCAGATAATTTTAAAAAATCCAAAAAATATCATAAAATATCATAAAATATAATACACGTTATAACATAAAAATTACATCAAAATGACATATTCTATACTAATGATCCATTAATTTTAATTAAGTTAAAATTTTTGTATAGGACCGATTTAGGCCGATTCAACTGAACCGATTCCTGTCCGATTTAGACCAATTCCGATTCCGATTCTAACTCCTTCGAAAACCGATTCCGATTCCGATTCCGATTTTTACAACTATGGGATATATAAGTAATTGTGGGAAAGCCTAAACTTTTTGTGCCAGTTTTTAAAATAAGAAAGGCCATAAGAGCTTATTGAGTCCTGATTTGTAAAATTCAAGGTTTTATAGTCTGAACTGGTAAGGGATATTAAATGAATGGAATTGGGATATGGATGGAATATAATGAAATAGAGCCACTTTTAGGTTCCCTATGAAATGAGGCATGGAAGGGGGCCACTACGAAGAAGTTACGGGAGTTACGAAGGGAGCTTCGGGCTCATATTGGTCATGGGTTGAGAACGGGAGTTGAACTCTATGAGATCTAATCTCCTGTTATCGGTTCAATCATTTGTTTTTCTTACCAACTATTCGTTTTTCTCGCCGACCACTCATTTTTTTCCCCTTGACATCTCTTTATTCCACACTTCTGACACTGTCATGATCCAACCACCACCATCTTCCTCCCTCAACTTTCTTCTTTTTTTCTTCCTTCTCTTTTCACCCACTATCCTTACTCGAGCCGGCCAATCCATTGTCGTCATCGCCGCATGACTGACGATTAGGTACGGAGTAGGAATTCACTGCCTAAACTCGTGGACACGATTGGAGGTTCTATCAAGTCTGTTTAAGATTTATATCCTGTTTTACGATCTATTCTATTGTGTATCATTTTACTATTGTAGGATGAGTTAAGTGGCATTTTATCGGATCCCATTTAACCCGGGTTATTTAATCGATTGATCTTCCAGATTAATAACCCTTGAGGATGAGATCCCTCGAGTATGTTTTCGAAAATAAGATCCATTATAAGTTGCCTTTGAGCCTATTTTGTAAATTCTTACCCAGACCTATATACATGTAATTTTTATATTTTTAATGAGGGAAATTCAACAACTGTACTATGCAAGCGGGCACGTGCCAGTCGAAATCGAGAATACTGACAACAATGCTACGCTAGTGGGTATACGAAGAGGGCTTAGGATATATATATAGTCCCAAGGGACAAGATAATGAAATGAGAAAATATGGAAAGAGGCATCAGTAGTAGATCAGATCAGTTTAATTAAAGACGCTTTCAGTTTAGTAGATGCTCTTCAGAGTTTTCATAATATAAAAAAATATTTTCTTTCATATAAGAGTTTGCTCTCATAGCCAATTTGATATTAATTATACATTTGGAGTAGTAACACTTATTACTAACATATTTTTATAATATATGTAGGTGAGGAACACGAGTAACAGTGACATCTCTTACATACACATGTAAGGTGATAAAATATTAATGTTTAGTTTATGTTGACATTATATTAAAAATGATGTGATGATGTGACATTTGAATATATATGTTTTACTAAATATATTTAGATATTAAATAAATACAATGATTAAGCCCTAGAATTTGATGTGAAAAGTAATTAAAATGTTCAGATGGGTTGAGACCCAAGATTTAGAATATATTATGTAGCAGATTAGAATCTTATGTGAATATCAATACGATAATATATATATATATATATACACTATATACACACATGTTTATTTGACAGGGTAGCCTTTACTTGCACTTTTAGAGGAGACTTAATCCATTTTATTTTATGAATAAAAAATTATTATTATATTATCCATGTAATAGTATGTTAGATTTATCTAGTACATTCATCCATATATAGCAATTGATATCCTTCATCTCGAAATACCGAGAGTAGATCTTCAGGGTTGGGTTCGGGTTAGCTGGTCTAAACGGGACCAGTGACATTCCAATTTGGTTCATGAGCATAAACCGGATTTGGAGTGTTAGTGTTACCCGATTGACCGTAACAGGAAGTCATGTCTATGGATCCTTATTTCATGGTAGTTGGGATGGATCCTTATTTCATAGTAGTTGGACTTACATAGTTATGGAATCGATGTGAATGGTATCAAGCAAAGAACTTATCCGCCCTCCTTGTTGCGTAATGCAAGTTGCAACCATAGAAATAATGAAAATCCTCGAGTATAACCTTGGAATTGATAAACACAAGAAGTTCAATTTGTGCTATACTCCATGAGAGGATTGCATTGATATCTTTAGATCGGTCTAATGTTGAGCACAAGAGGTGTTATACTTCACGTACTCAAAAAGCACTTTTGGCAGCTTCTTCCATGACAAAGAAATCCACAAACTCAAAAGCCTTAATTGAGTAACTTATTTTCTCAATTCTTTAACATAATTTTAGATTTTAAATTGCTCTGCTATTCATGCATCAGTTATGAAATTTAAACAAATCAATAAGTTTTAAGCATCCATGTGCTATTATAAGTCACAATGATAGGTAACTGGAAAGAAGGTTTCGTGTTTTTTTAAGATCACAGAATTACAGACAAGAAACAGAAACGAACAGCAACAGAGTATATTGTCTTTTACATGGCACTGGTTTGGAAAAAGAAATGAACAAAAACCCATCTGCTCCCTTATCAGGTCCTCTTAACTGGGTCAAAGTTGGCAACGCCGACCACGGCCCCAACAAGTACCCCAAGAACAACACCCCCGGAAACAATACTAAGCAAGAAGTTCTTCAATGAAGGAGAGAGCCCCGGCTGAGCTGCCTCGGCAACGTCGGGGATCACGATAATGGCAGAGAGGGCTAAGGCCGAGAGACCGGTAACAGCTTTCTCCTTCATAGAGGCCGAGATTTCAACTCGGCCATTAGTTACAGATTGCTTGACCACTCCTGAAGAGAGCTGCATGGGATTCAAGAAGGCGTTCCTGCTCAAGGCATTCTTATGGACTGGTGAAGTCAGTGGGAGGGCCATGGCAATGGCCGAGGTAGAAGCCATTTCGTTCTTATGAAACGAGGAAATGGCTTGAAGGTGGAGGTGTTTGGGAAGGAAAGATGGGTTGATAGATAGACGAGAGACGAGAGATGGGAATAAGCTTTCCTGTGGGATTGTCTTCCAACGTGGTTGGTCGTCCTAGAAGGAGAACATGATAAGGTTATCCAAACCACATGGCTCATGTCATTACTTGGCATGCCGCTAGTGGCTAGGAACAGAAGCACACGCCAAAGATAGACCAAAACTGAAGTATAGCCACCGAATTTGGTTAGAAAAAATTAAGACATACGTTACAGTCTTGGGTTTTCAAAAGTCTGAGTGATATATACAAACTAAACTCGAGTGTGTAAATGGCGTACGGCACAATGGACACTCTGGCTTCTCATTGCACCATTCCATGATGCAGTCCCTGTTGATCAAACCAGATTTTCCATGTTCTTATTCATAGCTATCAATTGCATGGAGAGCATATAAATTTGAAAAGATGAAGATATACCAGCAAAAGACGTGACCACAGGGTGTGGCAGTAGGATGTTCCCGATTGCCTAGGCAAAGAGTGCACTTGCTGCCAGCTCCACCTTTTTGGCTCTGAAATTAACCACCAAGAAGAAAAATGTCAAACCCAAGATATGATGTTCCAATTCAGGGCTTTCCAATCTTACAATGAGGGGATGCTCTCATAAAATGTCTTCAAAACAGTCCAGCACACATGAAAACAGAGCATATAAGATGTCTTCAAAACGGTCCAGCACACATGAAAACAGAGCATATAAGATGTCTTCAAAACAGTCCAGCACACATGAAAACAGAGCATGTACAGATGCATACTCAACGTTGCAGGTTAAGTAAAGCAAAAATAGAAAGAGATATTTTTACCTCAGAATCCGAAGACCAACTGCTTTTGCTAAGATGCAGATCTCCTGCCAGCTTTCCATCTTCATTTAAAACGGGTACACCTTGCTCTAGAGAATGCATGAGCATGTGATAATCAATAACAAAAGCTAAAAAAAAAATCATGATCCTTTTGTTCACAAACTTCAACTTGAGGAAATATTCTTGCAAAGTTAGTTCTAATAATGTGTTTGAACTAGAATCTTGACACCTTCCAATAAATCCAGTAACAAATATTTCATGACTTGTTCTTCAAATTTAAGAACCATATAGAGCCAAATTCACAATGTTCAAGTGTTCAGTTAAAAATAACAAAAGGAGTTTGAAAGAAAAAAAATGAAAGAAAGAAAGAAAAGAAAATAAAAGAAGAAAGAAGAAGAAGAAGAAAGAAGAAGAAGAAGAAGAAGAAGAAACCTGTGGAGGTTTGACCAAATCCCGGCGAAGTTTGATGTACAGCATTTGCAAATGAAGATACATTACTTCTACGAAGCCTTTCAGCGCTAAGGATACATAGCTGAATTAAAAGAAATAGACCTAGAATTTGGTACCTGCATTTACAATTGGTTACTAAACTTTATCCTCATTCATAACATCATCATCCTTGCAATTCTTCTCATCACAACCACTTCATCATGTGCAATTATTAGGACAATACAACAGATTTTGCCGTGACATTTGATTCATTATCTAACCAACCACTAGTATATATATCCGGAACTCAGTAAATACAACCAAAGATAATTAAGAATGTAAAGAACTAATTTACAAGTTATACAAAGTGCCCACATTTAGTTCTCTAGAATAAGAGCAACTTGTCCTACTCTAGCTGTAAATAATAGTTTCATAACACGCACAAATGCCAAATGATTTAAAATGTGATACTTCTATTGCTTCCCATTCAAGTTTATGGAAAGGTATTGCCTCGCAAAAAAACCCAGTTGAAGGAACTAAGCACTATAAGAATGAACAATTTTTAACATTTAACAGTACGATGAGAAAGAAATATTGAACAGCAACACACAAAATTTTGTCACTTCTATCTCTACATTTACTTTTCCTATGTGAAACTTTATATGCATTGAACAAATGGAGGGGCAATTTATTCTCGAAATAATGTAGCCAATGAACACATACACCTACCTTGGCCTTTGATTCAGTGGCTTGCCAATGAATAAATACTGAATGCCGGATGCACGTTTTGCTATATGGTAATAAAGCCCTGTAAATAGCAAAAATAATGTAAATGAATTAAATTAATAATAATTAAACCAACTATCAAGGATTTACTTGAAAGTAAAATTTCCAGTGTAATATCTTCTATATTTAACAAAATGTTCTTCATAGGATGTCTGGTTGCATTATAAAATTATATAAGAAATCTCAAAAAAATTAGTTCAAAATTAATTCTGTCACAATTATAAAAGGGACAAAGCTCACAAAATAATGTTTGGTGATTATACATAATGGTGTTGTTTTGTTCAAGTGTTTGAAAAAAATAAAAAGAGATCAATACCTCTTTTATTTTCTAACGTTTTGTGTTTTCAAAGGGTGCCTCCATCACTTTATATTTTGTCAACATTCTGCCAAACATATTTTCTAAATGATATAGAATAATTTTATATTTTTCCAATAAACAAGATTAGAACGACACAACCAAACACCCTATTAGAAGATTGTTGAAAAAATGGGAAGCTCCAGAGCTTTAAGTATAAGTTACCTTCAAAGTAGAAGAACATGAGGTTGGTGCGGATTAACATTTGTAACACTTCACGTACATAAGGAAGCAGCTGCACAAATGAAATATGTCATGAAAAATTTAAAAGTTTCAGATGCCCGTGGTGAAAAATGATGGGAATAAACAACTAATAAAACATAAATCACATCTGATTCCTAAAAAGAAAAAGAAAATACAATTTTAGTTGGATAATGACATAATATGCACGACGAAAGAATTATACCTGAGGCCAAATACATATTCCAGACAACCATGCCCTACGAAGGCTCTCCTTTATACTGCATAGACGGGAGGCAGCTGGTGTTTGATGCAAGATAGATGATTGCACAGAAGGACTGATTCTACTGGAAAGCTCCTCATGTTGCAAGTCAGCGAGGATAACCCCACGGGCAGCCATTCTTGAGCTGTCAAAGAGCCACAAAGCTTTCAGTGACCATGCCGGTGAGGCAAGAAAAATAAGGAAAATTGTTTAAACAAAAGAAAATACCTAATTCTATCAGCAAGATAAGGAACCAGTGTCTGATACAAAATAAAAAGTGTTCGCCTAGCTGGAGTTGGAGAGAGACCATTTGAGCTAGCCTGAAATACAAATATAGAAGCCCAATGTAAGTGATAACATATGCGCATGAACAATGAAATTCCACAGTTAGAGCTAGCCCAATATACAACACCTGAATAATGTCACAGTACTCTTCTCCAAGAGTTTGCTGCCCCGAGCCAGTTGTCAGAATATAGTAAAGCATTTGCCCTAGTAGCTTTGTCTGCATTTACAAAGAAAAACCAACTCCCATTTTAAGATCCATAACATGCATCAAAATTAAGGAATGTGAGCTTTGAATGCAATGCAATAACATGACAAAAATAAAGTCTTTACATTCCGTAGTCTAAAAAATATGATACCTTTTGAAGAAAAAAAGAAGCAAACTGATGCAGAACATATTTGACGAAATACTGTAAGAAACGGAAGTCATACATAAGGGAACCACTCAATTTGCTTATGGTTTATACAGGGATTGCTTGCTTCTGATTTTGGTCATAATACTTTAGTGAAATTAGGGTTTATCTTCTACTTTTTGAGTAGGAACTTTACCCCCAAACTGCTATTGCTCTTCTTCGGAAGTAGACAACGAATTACGTGCGCGCTTATGTGCACGACGCCATAAACAAATAAATCACCAACTAAACAACCATTTTCGAGCAATGGAACTAATTTTGTCTAGCTCTTAACGTTTTCACATAGTTATGCTTTCCAAAAAGGCAGTGGCTACAGTGCCAAATTAACATATATACTCGCCTATACTTCAATTACTTTGTATAATTTTAAGAAGAACCCATCTGTATACAGCACAAGAATCCATAAAAAACAAATAAATAAATAAAACACAATGCAAGATATGGAACCTAACCTCGCTTTGGTAAGCCACTGCAACCCTTGTACCTGCAGAATGACAAACCACACAAAAGCAACATGTTCATCTAGCACTCTCTATCGACAAGGTAAAAGAACACGGAGAAGGAAAAGGTAAGGCAGAGACCAAAGAGATGGCGAAAGGCGTCGCGGCAAGCTTCGAAAACGAAGGAGGCGTATTGATCGTCCTTCTCCGCCGCCCTCATAATTTCAGGTTGCGCCGCCAGCGGAAACCGGGGAGGGGACGACGATTGAGCTCCGCCGCCTCGGCCATGGTCGGAGGAAGACGATGCATCGGATTTCATGGCTTGGTTTGCGGCGAATTTCGCCTGCCACCCAACGGAGAAGTTCGGAAGAAGACGGAAGATGATTGATGGGGTAAAAACTTTTTACGTTCGCCTACCTTAGATACGCCATGAATCACGCGAAAGTCAAAAAAATAAAAGAAAAGAAAGAAAAAGAAAAATGTGGTTTTTTTTAAACTCAAAATATGCTATGGTAGGAAGAACTACCAAAACAATGAAAAAAAATTAGTATAAAGTTCCTTCAAGAAATTTATAAGAACTAATTAAGTATAAAGTTTGATAATAATTTCAAACAATAATATAAGTTTTCAATTATAATTATAATCTTTCATAGGCAACACTCTGATCAAGCAAGACATCATATTTCTTAAATAAAACTAATCAATTACCTCAACCGATAGACTTCGATTACATATATAATTATTTTTAAATTATTTTGATTTTTATATAAACAAGCTAACGACCGAGTGATCCAGAGAGTACATTTGAAACTTATTAATAATATATGTTAAGCTTATACCAAATTAATTTTTAAAAATATTACCATATTATTTTTAAATAAAAATCATAAATATTTATCTAATTTTAGCAAATTATATAATTGTATACAAATATCAAAATCAGTTTTTATTTTAATAAATAAAAAAATTTAAACAATTGAATGGAATTTTCTTTTAAGATTTTTAATTTGGCTAAATTATACTGTACTTTTTCTTAATAATAATAATAATATATTCATAAACAAGCGAGAGATCTTGTTTCTTGAATAAAACTAATCAATTCGGATTTTTACGTAAACTAGCCATCACACGTGCGATGCAAAGTGGTCCATTCGATACTTATAAATAATATATATTAATGATATGAAAAATTAATTTTAAAAATATAAGTATATTATTTTAAATAAAAATAATGAATATCTATCTAATTTTAAGAAATTGTATAATTGTATATTATTATAAAAAATAGTTTTAATTTTAATGAGTAAAAAAATTAACAATTGAATAGTTCTAAGTTTTTTCATAATAGTAATAAATAAAAATATGTAAATAAATAAATAATTTTGTAAAAAAATCTAACTTAAATATTTGTAAGTTACAAACTTTAATTCAAGTAATAAAATTGTAAATATATTAAAATTTATTAATATTTTTAAAATTCCTAATTTGGGTAAAATTGTAATTCAACTTTTCTTAATAATAAATAATAATAATAACTTTAATTTAAGAAAATATTAATAGCCCATAAAACTAACGTGGAGTTAGAATTAACCAGAGTGTAAGAAAGGTAAAACACTATACGAACAAAAAAACATTGGTGCTTTAATACAGGGTTGATTCAAAATATGGGTTTAATTCTAGACAATTAGATTTTTCACAAATTTTTGTAGATAGGAAATTAACATCTTTGTTAAAACTAATATTTATGTGATTAGCAAATAAATATAAAATAATTTAAAAATAAGGTCACTGTTAAAAATCTTCAATTTTATTATTATTATAAAAAAATTTAGCGAGGGACATAGATAATACAAATTGAGCTGAGTTCAATGCTTAATTGACTTTCAATCAACTCAAACATTAGTTAGCTCAATTCATAATTGAACATAGATAAACTAATTATAATTTGAGTAAATTTTGATGAAATTTACCATATATATATATATATATATTGTAAAACTCGTGACTCGAGTTTAAGTTTTATATTAGCGAACCAGCCAATTCAATCGAGTCAGTTTCATGACTTGTGTGTTAAGCCAAGGTCAGTCATGCGTTATGAGTAATGAAGATCAAATGTGTTTGAATATATGATGATAACGTCAGAAAAAAATGATGAGAAAATGAGAAATAAGTTATCAGGTATTGATAGTATGCAGTTTTTATATATTTGACAGTAAAATTATTTTTAGGTTGAATAACGCATTCAGACACGTTATATAATAGTTTAAGTGGGTTATTAATTATAGAACATGTCATTTTGATGTTATAGAGTATATTATATTTTATGGTATATTCTCATTTTTTTAGATTTTTAATTTATTAGGAGTTAGTTATTATTTTTGTTGTATTAAGAGTCGAGTCAATTTTTATTTACGAGAGCGCCACACAAAACCCTCACCTCGACCTTTCTCCCTCTCCACTGATCGCATCCCTGATTGTTGCTGCTGACACCTCCTTCGGCCACCGCAACATTGTTGATCGATGCCGACAAAGCTCTTGGAGCTTGCTGAGTCTTTCCCCCGGGCATCCTAGGCGCCGCCCCTCTCCACAATGGAGTTCCCTCGCACCTCCATGACGTTCTGCCGCCAAACACGCTACTCCGCAGCCGTCGCCGCCCCCTTTGACCCAGGAGCATTTCCCCCATACTAAGCACCACCGCCGAGGCCGGCCAAGGGCCAATTAGACAAGCCGACAAACCCAGGCCAGCTTCGTTGTTGGCGACCATCACTGTCGTTGTCGCCCTCACCAACACCATGGTTGCATTGAGCTCGCCGAGTCAATGCTGACCCACAACCCAATCTCTTCGCTAAAAAATCACTGGAAAACCGTTGAAAAATCATCGAAAATTGTAGCAAAATTGCCAGAAACCACCAAAAAATCAGATTTGCTAGAATTTGCTAAATTTTCACCGAACTCGTCGAGCAAACCCGATCAAGCTTCGGATGCAGCTGGGGGCCAAATTCGAGTCTCAAACCACGCAACAACCCATAGTCGTTGCTAATTATCGACAGTGAGAGGTATAATTAAATCTAACCTAATTAATTAAAATTAATAATTATTAGCACAACAAGCTAGGATTTGATTGATAGACATAATAAATTTTTTTGATTATAAATAAAATAAATTTGTATGATTTGAATTATGTTGAATAAATATTAATGACCTAATTAGGTAAATTAATTATAAGTTTTTAATTAACAACATTGTAATTTAGTTAATCATGATGGGACTTGATGTGATGAGTGTTTTTACGTGAGTGTGATATAGGATGTGTGAATGCATCATAGCGAGTGTTAGTTTTAGTTTTGATGCGTAGGTATGGAGTAGGAGTTTGCCGCCTAGGTGAGTAGAGACAATTGAATCTTTTACCAGGTCCGTTTAGGACTCGCTTCTAGTTTGACTTTTCACTCTATCGTGATTTATTTTAACAGGTAAGCGGATGTGTCTAGTGGTAGATTTATCGTATCCCATTCAACACGGGCTATTTAGTAGTATGAATATCCGGATAAATAACCTTCAAAGATGAGATCCCTTGAATTTGTTTTTGAAAACTCAAATCTTGATCATGATACCTTCAGGGACTCACGTGAACTGTGAGCGGGCCTGTGCCAGTCAAATTGGGCTCTGAATTGGTGAGCGAGTCATTCCCTTCTCGAAGAATTCTGACAACTCTACCTTTAAGTTCCTCAAACTCAAAGAAGTGTGAAAGATTATGGGTACTATAATGTAGCGTATATCTAGACTTGTGGATTCAAAGGGTACAGAAAGTGCCTATTTGAGAGTATTTGGTGTCTATGCTCAGGGTCAGGAGTGATACAGAGGATGTATAGGGTTTTAGGATAATTGATTTTCCCGCATAAGGGATAGGTTGAAAATTTGTCAAGGCATCTTACAAGTTATAATAAAACGCTGTCAAGCTAACGCCAATGGCTCCTGAATAGTGCCCTTATGAGAAATTCTATGCAAAAATATATAAATGATTCCATTTAACAGGAGAGTCAACTTTCTTGTGCCAATTTGATTATTAGTTATTTTTGGACCAATAACACTTGTTACTGACGTTTTTGTATTATATATATTGGTGAAAATCTGGATGAGTGAGCGTTGTCTGGACTGCAAAGGAACAACAATGCAACTTGCACACATAAACCTGCCAAGGCTGAATGAGAATGTGATATAATGAATTGCGGTGAATGATGGTAAATGAATGTCTTAATGTCTTATTGCATGAAATAATGGAACAGGATAAGCTAATGGAGTCGAGGCTCAGTTCAAGATGATGAAAATGATGATAATGGAAATGCTACGAGGAAAATATCATGTTTTTGTTATTTTTGCCACTACTATTGTTATATATATATATATATTTGCATTATAGGGTGGTTCCTATTGTACTTTTAAAAGAGACTTAGTCCATTTTATTTTAAAAATTGTTATTTTTTATAACTTTTAATGAGTTTGTATTGTTTTAAATATGATTGGCATATCATAACATACATCTAGAACTACAATAGAACCTAAATATCACATCAATGTATTAGATATATTATATCACCATCTTGAGACGTCGAAGTTATATCCAAATCGACTCAACTGAATTAAGTAGATTAGTGAATGGTACGGTCGCCAATAACATTTCTGGTTAGGTTCGCAGGTAAACCGGATTGGGGTGTTATATATATATGAAAAATGTTCTCTCAGCGAGAGGCAGAGAGAACTTTATGCCCCAAATTCTAATCTGGTTTATTAGATCACAAGGACAGACCAAATTTAATGAAACTAAAAAAAAACCACCCTTTTTCTCCATTGCCGACAGCTTGTTTCAGCCAAGGCCGGAACCGTCACTGACCATATCTAATTCCAACATTTCAATGATACGTTAGATGTGAGATTATTTTTTACATGTTATTATATGCACACCGGATATTATCCTTCGCCCTGTACTTTCCCCCTCCCCTTCCAATTTATGGTGCAGCCCCACATGCGTGCATGCAGGGCAGGGCTAGCTTTCCCCATTTGATGAATACTTGATCATGCTTCCATATAATTTTATCCCCAAAAACTAATCATTAATGGGCCTAAAAATTTATATCGCGTCTGCAGTAAAGGGAAAGGCCCGTTAAAAGAAATGATCCGTAAGAAAAATGAAATTCTAATAGAAGAATATACGGTGAGTCAATGAACAGGACCTAATCATCCACTTTCCAGAAAACAAAAAGGCCAATTTAGCATGATTTTCCACAATGCCGATGGCCCCATGGAATCCGATATACCCATTTTATGAGGTACGCTCTTTACGCAACCAAATCAATTGGATAAATAAGGTAGACATATGGTGTAATGTCGTCGGAGGTCACACTAAAATCCAGATCCCAGCAAGGAACAACCAAGCCTTGGCATTTTTCACTAAAGCTCATTCTATATTGCTTCATCTCTTCCAAACCCCACCCCAGAGATGGGTGCCTCTTAATTAACACAGTAATAGCTGAAAATGGGTGCCTCTTAATTGACACCCACCATGTCAGGGAACCCCTCCTGATCTTCTACTTTCACAAGATCAATGACAAGTGACACAATTAGGAAGCTGATAAAGTTGGAGCATGAGAGATTCAAGAGAAATCAAACACGTAGAAATTTCGCACTAAACGTAAACTGTAAAAAAAAAGACTTATTGTTCCTGGGTCTTTAAATTCCCAAATCAAGAATACTTTGTCACAATTATGCTCAAGAACAGTCATGTCCCTGGAGACATTCTCTCCTCTAAGAGAGACATGAAAATAATTCCCGTGAGAAAGCGTTTAATCATACGAGAAATTGTGAAAACATGAAAATAATTCAAGAGATATAAGGAATTCGATCAAAATTAATGAAATACGAGAAAAGACTTATTAGTGAGAATTTTAATGCTTAAAGTAGTATTTGGAGTTGACTCTTCATTTCCAAAAAGTGTTTCATATATTTAGTTTATAAATATGTAATTGAACATATATAATGGATGTGTTTTCGCTTTAGGGAAGTTTCATAGAGTATTCTTCTTTAAGAGACATGAAAGGTTGTAGATTTAAATAGGGTTACTATTAATGGTGCATGTGAGAGAAGAAAGAAATTCTTCCATGAAGAGAAGACATGACTTCGGGTTTTTCGACAAGATCAACATTGATTAATTCTTTTCTTTCTCTACTTTTTGTCTATAGTTTGTAATTTGGAGTATGTTATTTTTTGGGTTGAGTTTTTCACGTTTGGGTATAGTTTCTATTTTTATTGGGGTGGGGTTTTTCATACTTACTTGAAAAATTCTACATGTCTAGAGTTTTCACATGTATTGGGAAGTAGTCTTACTTATAAAAGGGAGAGTTTGGAGATATTTTTTATCATCACAAGTTGAGGTGGGGTCGTAATCAAGGGTGTAAAATTAATTCATTTTTTTGAGGTGTCTATTATTTTTTTAATTTTTCAAGAGTTGTATATTATAGATCTTGTTATTAGTCTGATTTGGGTTAGGAGAATTTTTTTATTTTATTTAATACTTAATTGTAAGAGATTTTTTTAATCGAAGTTAATTGAGTAGATTGATATTCTTTTCTCTGAATTAAAGGAAAATTTCCATATATTTTTTGTGTCCCCTATTTTATTTTATATTTGTTCTTATTTTATCTTTGAAAAAAATATTTTTTAGCTTGTTTCCGCTAGAGCATTTATTTCTTCCGGTTCTACCTATAATCCGGCGAAACAATTGAGGATGAATATACAATACAAATACACAAAGATGTGGTCCACATAGGAATCTGCGTTCTGGGCAATCAACCCTGGCTAAGGCTTAAAAAGGAGTGGTGGAATCAACAACAGCAGGACCAATTCCTCAAGGAGATTTAATACCGGAAACTAAAATTGAGTGATGGAAAACGAAGGGGGGAATAGATAGCATTGGCAGTATGATAAGCTCTGATCCAAGCTCCCCCACCCACCTTGAAATGAGATGTCTGTCCCCTCTTTGTCTTCTTCCTCGGTTTGTCAATGTTTCACGCATACCCCTCCCAGGGCCTTACACTACAACTCCCTCATTTTTGTATCCTGAGCTACACATTAGCAGTTTTTTCTTCTGCCCTTCATTCATCTGTCGTGTGACATGACTACAGCGAAAAAAATCAGCGGTCAAGAATTGCGACTATCCCTTGTTTCAATACAAATACTTCGTGGATCAATCTTTGTTCTCCGGCTTGGTAGAGTGTCACGAGTCACCAATAATAATGTCTTCATTTTTAACCCCCTCACACACAGGTTGGGCAGGATACCAAAAAATAAGCACACAGAGGTATTAGCAACCATGGTTCTGTTTTCATCAGTAAATCAATGCAAGATAGTAAAAGAACGCACACCATTGCAGACATTTCTGAAATGAAAAATCTGAATGTCATAACCAGAATTCTATGAACAACAAATTACATGTAGCGAGAATCAATGCAAGCAATCACCCATCATTTCCAACTGCTGACGGAAAATGGCAACGGAAATGTAGAATTGAAGAGCTTTTCTAACAAATTCACCCATCACAGAAAATACAACATTGAAGAACTCTTGATCCAGTGCTAAGCAGACCTAATTCTCTTTTGACCAGCCTTTCCATCGGACCTCATTGTCCCTTCTGAATCCCCCTCCGAGGAAGCGTCCATGGACTTTGTAAAGGAAGTCGACAGGCCGGCGTAGAGGTCCACCACTCTTCGGATGTTGTTGTTTAATTCTCGAATCAGACCCACATTTCGGCTGAGATTGTCCGGGATCTTTGATTCATGGTTCTGGTTAATCTCGTTGATCAATAGACGATTCTGGTCTAAGATGTTTTGAGCTTGAACAAAACTCTTCTGAAAGGTTTGGAGGACCTTGCTGTCTGCTTGGGTTCCATTGCCAAGGCATGAAAACGTGTCCCCCTCCATCATTAACCCAGGCTAAATCACCTCAAAACCAATCCTGCACAAACAGCATATGTAGCAAGGGAGATTCAATGTCAAAATAAAAAGTAACGCAGTTAGATGCTTAAGATATGAACTCTCCTAATTCAGACTAGATTATCAATGCACAACCAACAGAATATAAACAAATTGAAAATTGAAGTAAGTCTTCTACAGAGCAGAGGTCAAGAAAATCGAACCAAAACAAGAATCAGATGCCACAACAGCGTAGAAGTATATTGAAAGATTTCCTTTCTTTTTTCACAACCATCATCCAAACAATGCAAGCAACAACATATTATCCCAACTACATGCTCGCCTATAATCAGCAGACTAATAGATCAAAATGCAAGTCGTTTGAGAGAAGTTGAATATTAAACAAAGTTTAGCGAGGGGGGGCACTTACCAATCTAATATTCGTCTATAACATAGTACAGAGACAAAAAGCATTTGAAGCACATCTATCCCATGTAGAACACATGAACAGCAGTATATAACCAACTGGCAAGACCCAAAATTTCACACTCAAAATCGTACCAAAACAAGAATCAGATGCCACAACAGCGTAGAAATATATTGAAAGAAATTTCTTTTTTTTTCACAACCAACATCCAAACAGTGCAAGCAACAACATATTACCCCAACCATATGCTTTCCCATAATCAGAAGACTAATAGATCAAAATGCAAATCTTTTGAGAGAAGCCATATATTAAACAAATTTTAACGAGAATGGATATCATAAACTTACCAATATAATATTTGTCTATAACATAGTATAGAGGCAAAAGGCATTTGAAGAACATCTAGCCCATGTCGAACACATGAACAGCAGTATAGTATATAATCAACTGGCAAGACCCAAAATTTCACACTCAAAATCGCACGAGACAGCCCAGAATAAAGTATAAACCGGAGAATGCACTAAAGCGATGGCCTAAAATAACCAGGGAAATTAGTTAGGACCAATAGTAAAAAACACACAGACACAAAAACCAGAAGAAAAATTTATAGACAAAACGCTCACTTTTGCAATAAGATGCAGATCCTCTACCATAAAACGATAATCTGCCCGTTTTCTCATCAATCAAATCCAAACTACAGAGCGCTGCTAAAACGTAAAGGTACATAACAGAGAGGCATATCGTACTGTTGTAACACCGATAGACCAAAAAGTAGCAACGAAGGAGAAAAGCAAAGAATTTTTTATTAGAAAAAAGACCTGATTCTGCAGAAACAGGAAAACAGGACAAAAATTGCCAGCCAAAGTGGTATACCGTACAATAGAAATGCACCTTAGATGATTCTTAAATTGGAACAAGAATATCATTAGAGAAAGAGAGAAAAAAGACGACCACAAAGTATAAAAAGAAGAGAGAAAAAAGACAACCGATTTCACTGGGTATGTATCATCCAATTCTCCTCAGAGAAAACAGAAAAAGAATAACAATAAAGACACATACAACACCACCAACCAGAAAAAAAAATAAAGGATACCCACTCCTTGCACAACTAAAAAGCAAACAGCCCAACCAACATCAAGCCCAGATGGAAGTATGGAACAGCAAGAGCATCGAAATTTTCGCCGACTGGGACAAAAGACATGCACATGATAATTCAATCGAACCAACTACCGAGTGCAAGAGGGCGTACCTCAGAGAGAACATTTTCCTGGTGTGGTGAAAGAAAATGGTTGGAGAAGGGAGAAGGGAGGATCTATGTCAGGAGGAAGGGACGAAAAAGCGATCGCGAAGAGAGGGAGGAGAATGAGCGGCAGAGAATTTAGTAGATTTGACAGTCTTTCTTTCCCATGTTACTAGAATCC
>JAURVB010003919.1:0-12164 GCA_033002965.1 Piper betle
TTCAGATGAGAGTTTGCTCTCATAGCCAGTTTGTTATAGTTATTTTATTTTCCGGACCAGTAACGCTTGTTACTGACGTTTTTCTTATATATATGTAGGTGATAAGCACGAGATGGATGAGCCAGCTTGGACGGAGGAGCAATGAGGTCTTGTGCACACACATGTTAGATTTCTGAATGTTTAATATTGTATTATTATGTTATTATTTTGTGAATGCTATGATTAAATGTTTGAGGCATGATAGGATATGATTAAATGAAATGAGATGATGCTAAGACATGATGATAAGAGGTGAGATATGATCAGAGTGGGCAGCAGAAGTGTGGCCCAAGTCCTATGATGAATATATAGTATATTAAATTATGTGTGATTAAAATTGTTGATATATGTATATATATTGGTATGTATTGTTTTGACAGGGTAGACCCTAATTGCACTTTTAGGGGAGACTCTGTCAGTTTTACTTTAGAATTTTCATCGATTTTGCTCGTGATTGTGATGGCGTGAAATTTAATTTGCATGTCATTCATGTAGTACCATGTTAGGATTTTGCACATTTATTCATTCATGATGGATCGTATCTTCATCTTAAGACGCCGAGATTGGATCCGCATGAGTTAGGTTCGGGTTAGCGGACCTAACCGGGGCCTGTAACATGCCGGTTCGGTTCATGAGCGTGGACCGGATTTGGGGTGTTACTGACAGTGTCCCCCTTTCTTTCTCATTCTCATACCTTGGCCATTTCTCTATCGCTTCTCGCATCAAATTTCATTCCTTACCGCCCTCTGCACCTTCCATATTACTCCTGGCCTTGAGCACAAAGGCCGAGCACTCTCAGGCAGTCGCCTTCAGTACCCTTTGAACCACAAGTCTAGACATGCGCTGCATTGCAATACCCGTAAACCTCCACACTTCTCCGGGTTTGAGGAACTCAAAGGTGGAGTTGTCCGGATCCTTCGGGAACGAAGTGGGTTCTCCCCAGCTCCAGAGCCCGCTCTTCCGAGGCACACGCCCTATCTGAAGACGTGGCCGCAAGTAACCCTCATTCCATCTCTCACCGAAAACGCGAAAACTATACATATATAGGCCTGGGTTGGGATTTATACAATAGGCCCGAAGGCAACTTGAGCTGGATCTGAAGTTCGAAAACAAACTCGAGGGATCTCATCCTCGAGGGTTATTAATCCGAAAAAAACTGTTGGCTAAATGGCCCGAGTTAAGTGGGATCCGATAAAACGCCACTTAACTCGTCCTGCACAGGATAAATCAAATACACAATAGAGTAGCGTAAAACAGAGAACGAGTCCTAAACGGACCTGGTAGAAGCTCCAAACGGGTCCACGCGCCTAGGCGGCGAGCTCCTACACCGTACCTACACAATCAAGCTAAAAACTAACGCCCGCATGATGAATCACACATCCTATAGCATGCACACACAATCAACACAATCACGCATCAATCAACACACATCAACCTATATCAATTCTAGCAAGCCTACTTAGGCTAATTTGCATTAGATCATGATCATTACCTAGTTACCCTAATTTATTTCTTAGCCTCCATTTTTAACACCACTCAATCAAGCAAATTTCATATTTTATCCTTAATCAAATCTACATTTATATATATTATTATAACATACAATTCACCAATCCTAGCATGCAATTCTAATAATCAATACTTTCAAATAATTAAATTAAAATAAATTATACCTTGCGTCGTCGAAAATCGGCGACGGCTAGGGTTTCCGTTTCGTGGCTCGAAACTCGAATTCGGCACCTAGCGGCGTCCGAAGTCCGATCAGATTGGACCAGGTGCGTTCGGCGGATGATCCGGTGAATTTCCCACGAATCCAATTTTCCGGCGGTTTCGGCGAGTGTCGGCGGTTTTCCGGCGACGATTTCCGGCGATGATTCAGGACGGAGCAATCAGGGGGTCTATCGGCACCAGCTCGACGAGCTTGGTCCGATGGTGGTGTCAAACAAGGCAGCCGGGGCGGCGATGGCCGTCGGCGGCGGCGTTGAAAATGGGTGGCGGCGGCGGCGTGCTCCGATCGGGCTCCGGCCGGCCTCGACGGTGGTCGGGATGATGGGGGAAACGTCGGCAACGGCGAGGGGGTGGTCGTCGGGGTCACAGCGGCGGCGGCACGGCCCGGACGGCGGTGAAATCGGGCTCAGAATGGCGACGGCCGAGGCGGCTTCGCGGCATCGCGGCGGCGCGCCGGCAGGCGATCGGTGGCCGGGGTCGGTCGAGGCGGCACGGCGACGGCGAGGGGACGACGGACGGTTGGTTCCGGCGGCGGGGCGACAGTCGACGGCGGTGGCGGCGACGAACAACGTGGGCGGCGAGGGTTTGGGTGAAGAAGGGTCGGGAGGGAGAAGAAATGCCCTCAATGGCAGTTTCGTAATTAAGTATTGACTCGATTCCTACTCGAGTCAAAATAATAACTAGTTCGTAATAAATTCTAAAAAAAATCTAGAAAAATATGGAAAAATTCCATAAAATAAAACAAACACAACAACATCCAAATGACATGCTCTATAACTAATAACCCACCTGAATATGATCCAACGCGTCCTAATTTGTCATTCGGCCCTAAAAATATTCTACGATAAAATAAAAATAACAATCAATACTGTATACCTCCATATACTTGATAACCCATTTTTCATCATCTTTCAGGCGTTATCATCGTACACTTGAGCATACATGACCCTCATCGCTCATAACTCACAGCTGGCCTCAGCTCAGCTCGCGGTCCATGAAGCTGACTCGACTCGAACCGACGGTTGAACCGACTGGTTCACTCCCGTAAAACTCTGACTCGAGTCACGGGTTTTACATGGTGGGACTTGATGTGATGAGTGTTTTTACGTGAGTGTGATATAGGATGTGTGAATGCATCATAGCGAGTGTTAGTTTTAGTTTTGATGCGTAGGTATGGAGTAGGAGTTTGCCGCCTAGGTGAGTAGAGACAATTGAATCTTTTACCAGGTCCGTTTAGGACTCGCTTCTAGTTTGACTTTTCACTCTATCGTGATTTATTTTAACAGGTAAGCGGATGTGTCTAGTGGTAGATTTATCGTATCCCATTCAACACGGGCTATTTAGTAGTATGAATATCCGGATAAATAACCTTCAAAGATGAGATCCCTTGAATTTGTTTTTGAAAACTCAAATCTTGATCATGATACCTTCAGGGACTCACGTGAACTGTGAGCGGGCCTGTGCCAGTCAAATTGGGCTCTGAATTGGTGAGCGAGTCATTCCCTTCTCGAAGAATTCTGACAACTCTACCTTTAAGTTCCTCAAACTCAAAGAAGTGTGAAAGATTATGGGTACTATAATGTAGCGTATATCTAGACTTGTGGATTCAAAGGGTACAGAAAGTGCCTATTTGAGAGTATTTGGTGTCTATGCTCAGGGTCAAGAGTGATACAGAGGATGTATAGGGTTTTAGGATAATTGATTTTCCCGCATAAGGGATAGGTTGAAAATTTGTCAAGGCATCTTACAAGTTATAATAAAACGCTGTCAAGCTAACGCCAATGGCTCCTGAATAGTGCCCTTATGAGAAATTCTATGCAAAAATATATAAATGATTCCATTTAACAGGAGAGTCAACTTTCTTGTGCCAATTTGATTATTAGTTATTTTTGGACCAATAACACTTGTTACTGACGTTTTTGTATTATATATATTGGTGAAAATCTGGATGAGTGAGCGTTGTCTGGACTGCAAAGGAACAACAATGCAACTTGCACACATAAACCTGCCAAGGCTGAATGAGAATGTGATATAATGAATTGCGGTGAATGATGGTAAATGAATGTCTTAATGTCTTATTGCATGAAATAATGGAACAGGATAAGCTAATGGAGTCGAGGCTCAGTTCAAGATGATGAAAATGATGATAATGGAAATGCTACGAGGAAAATATCATGTTTTTGTTATTTTTGCCACTACTATTGTTATATATATATATATATTTGCATTATAGGGTGGTTCCTATTGCACTTTTAAAAGAGACTTAGTCCATTTTATTTTAAAAATTGTTATTTTTTATAACTTTTAATGAGTTTGTATTGTTTTAAATATGATTGGCATATCATAACATACATCTAGAACTACAATAGAACCTAAATATCACATCAATGTATTGAATATATTATATCACCATCTTGAGACGTCGAAGTTATATCCAAATCGACTCAACTGAATTAAGTAGATTAGTGAATGGTACGGTCGCCAATAACATTTCTGGTTAGGTTCGCAGGTAAACCGGATTGGGGTGTTATATATATATGAAAAATGTTCTCTCAGCGAGAGGCAGAGAGAACTTTATGCCCCAAATTCTAATCTGGTTTATTAGATCACAAGGACAGACCAAATTTAATGAAACTAAAAAAAAACCACCCTTTTTCTCCATTGCCGACAGCTTGTTTCAGCCAAGGCCGGAACCGTCACTGACCATATCTAATTCCAACATTTCAATGATACGTTAGATGTGAGATTATTTTTTACATGTTATTATATGCACACCGGATATTATCCTTCGCCCTGTACTTTCCCCCTCCCCTTCCAATTTATGGTGCAGCCCCACATGCGTGCATGCAGGGCAGGGCTAGCTTTCCCCATTTGATGAATACTTGATCATGCTTCCATATAATTTTATCCCCAAAAACTAATCATTAATGGGCCTAAAAATTTATATCGCGTCTGCAGTAAAGGGAAAGGCCCGTTAAAAGAAATGATCCGTAAGAAAAATGAAATTCTAATAGAAGAATATACGGTGAGTCAATGAACAGGACCTAATCATCCACTTTCCAGAAAACAAAAAGGCCAATTTAGCATGATTTTCCACAATGCCGATGGCCCCATGGAATCCGATATACCCATTTTATGAGGTACGCTCTTTACGCAACCAAATCAATTGGATAAATAAGGTAGACATATGGTGTAATGTCGTCGGAGGTCACACTAAAATCCAGATCCCAGCAAGGAACAACCAAGCCTTGGCATTTTTCACTAAAGCTCATTCTATATTGCTTCATCTCTTCCAAACCCCACCCCAGAGATGGGTGCCTCTTAATTAACACAGTAATAGCTGAAAATGGGTGCCTCTTAATTGACACCCACCATGTCAGGGAACCCCTCCTGATCTTCTACTTTCACAAGATCAATGACAAGTGACACAATTAGGAAGCTGATAAAGTTGGAGCATGAGAGATTCAAGAGAAATCAAACACGTAGAAATTTCGCACTAAACGTAAACTGTAAAAAAAAAGACTTATTGTTCCTGGGTCTTTAAATTCCCAAATCAAGAATACTTTGTCACAATTATGCTCAAGAACAGTCATGTCCCTGGAGACATTCTCTCCTCTAAGAGAGACATGAAAATAATTCCCGTGAGAAAGCGTTTAATCATACGAGAAATTGTGAAAACATGAAAATAATTCAAGAGATATAAGGAATTCGATCAAAATTAATGAAATACGAGAAAAGACTTATTAGTGAGAATTTTAATGCTTAAAGTAGTATTTGGAGTTGACTCTTCATTTCCAAAAAGTGTTTCATATATTTAGTTTATAAATATGTAATTGAACATATATAATGGATGTGTTTTCGCTTTAGGGAAGTTTCATAGAGTATTCTTCTTTAAGAGACATGAAAGGTTGTAGATTTAAATAGGGTTACTATTAATGGTGCATGTGAGAGAAGAAAGAAATTCTTCCATGAAGAGAAGACATGACTTCGGGTTTTTCGACAAGATCAACATTGATTAATTCTTTTCTTTCTCTACTTTTTGTCTATAGTTTGTAATTTGGAGTATGTTATTTTTTGGGTTGAGTTTTTCACGTTTGGGTATAGTTTCTATTTTTATTGGGGTGGGGTTTTTCATACTTACTTGAAAAATTCTACATGTCTAGAGTTTTCACATGTATTGGGAAGTAGTCTTACTTATAAAAGGGAGAGTTTGGAGATATTTTTTATCATCACAAGTTGAGGTGGGGTCGTAATCAAGGGTGTAAAATTAATTCATTTTTTTGAGGTGTCTATTATTTTTTTAATTTTTCAAGAGTTGTATATTATAGATCTTGTTATTAGTCTGATTTGGGTTAGGAGAATTTTTTTATTTTATTTAATACTTAATTGTAAGAGATTTTTTTAATCGAAGTTAATTGAGTAGATTGATATTCTTTTCTCTGAATTAAAGGAAAATTTCCATATATTTTTTGTGTCCCCTATTTTATTTTATATTTGTTCTTATTTTATCTTTGAAAAAAATATTTTTTAGCTTGTTTCCGCTAGAGCATTTATTTCTTCCGGTTCTACCTATAATCCGGCGAAACAATTGAGGATGAATATACAATACAAATACACAAAGATGTGGTCCACATAGGAATCTGCGTTCTGGGCAATCAACCCTGGCTAAGGCTTAAAAAGGAGTGGTGGAATCAACAACAGCAGGACCAATTCCTCAAGGAGATTTAATACCGGAAACTAAAATTGAGTGATGGAAAACGAAGGGGGGAATAGATAGCATTGGCAGTATGATAAGCTCTGATCCAAGCTCCCCCACCCACCTTGAAATGAGATGTCTGTCCCCTCTTTGTCTTCTTCCTCGGTTTGTCAATGTTTCACGCATACCCCTCCCAGGGCCTTACACTACAACTCCCTCATTTTTGTATCCTGAGCTACACATTAGCAGTTTTTTCTTCTGCCCTTCATTCATCTGTCGTGTGACATGACTACAGCGAAAAAAATCAGCGGTCAAGAATTGCGACTATCCCTTGTTTCAATACAAATACTTCGTGGATCAATCTTTGTTCTCCGGCTTGGTAGAGTGTCACGAGTCACCAATAATAATGTCTTCATTTTTAACCCCCTCACACACAGGTTGGGCAGGATACCAAAAAATAAGCACACAGAGGTATTAGCAACCATGGTTCTGTTTTCATCAGTAAATCAATGCAAGATAGTAAAAGAACGCACACCATTGCAGACATTTCTGAAATGAAAAATCTGAATGTCATAACCAGAATTCTATGAACAACAAATTACATGTAGCGAGAATCAATGCAAGCAATCACCCATCATTTCCAACTGCTGACGGAAAATGGCAACGGAAATGTAGAATTGAAGAGCTTTTCTAACAAATTCACCCATCACAGAAAATACAACATTGAAGAACTCTTGATCCAGTGCTAAGCAGACCTAATTCTCTTTTGACCAGCCTTTCCATCGGACCTCATTGTCCCTTCTGAATCCCCCTCCGAGGAAGCGTCCATGGACTTTGTAAAGGAAGTCGACAGGCCGGCGTAGAGGTCCACCACTCTTCGGATGTTGTTGTTTAATTCTCGAATCAGACCCACATTTCGGCTGAGATTGTCCGGGATCTTTGATTCATGGTTCTGGTTAATCTCGTTGATCAATAGACGATTCTGGTCTAAGATGTTTTGAGCTTGAACAAAACTCTTCTGAAAGGTTTGGAGGACCTTGCTGTCTGCTTGGGTTCCATTGCCAAGGCATGAAAACGTGTCCCCCTCCATCATTAACCCAGGCTAAATCACCTCAAAACCAATCCTGCACAAACAGCATATGTAGCAAGGGAGATTCAATGTCAAAATAAAAAGTAACGCAGTTAGATGCTTAAGATATGAACTCTCCTAATTCAGACTAGATTATCAATGCACAACCAACAGAATATAAACAAATTGAAAATTGAAGTAAGTCTTCTACAGAGCAGAGGTCAAGAAAATCGAACCAAAACAAGAATCAGATGCCACAACAGCGTAGAAGTATATTGAAAGATTTCCTTTCTTTTTTCACAACCATCATCCAAACAATGCAAGCAACAACATATTATCCCAACTACATGCTCGCCTATAATCAGCAGACTAATAGATCAAAATGCAAGTCGTTTGAGAGAAGTTGAATATTAAACAAAGTTTAGCGAGGGGGGGCACTTACCAATCTAATATTCGTCTATAACATAGTACAGAGACAAAAAGCATTTGAAGCACATCTATCCCATGTCAGAACACATGAACAGCAGTATATAACCAACTGGCAAGACCCAAAATTTCACACTCAAAATCGTACCAAAACAAGAATCAGATGCCACAACAGCGTAGAAATATATTGAAAGAAATTTCTTTTTTTTTCACAACCAACATCCAAACAGTGCAAGCAACAACATATTACCCCAACCATATGCTTTCCCATAATCAGAAGACTAATAGATCAAAATGCAAATCTTTTGAGAGAAGCCATATATTAAACAAATTTTAACGAGAATGGATATCATAAACTTACCAATATAATATTTGTCTATAACATAGTATAGAGGCAAAAGGCATTTGAAGAACATCTAGCCCATGTCGAACACATGAACAGCAGTATAGTATATAATCAACTGGCAAGACCCAAAATTTCACACTCAAAATCGCACGAGACAGCCCAGAATAAAGTATAAACCGGAGAATGCACTAAAGCGATGGCCTAAAATAACCAGGGAAATTAGTTAGGACCAATAGTAAAAAACACACAGACACAAAAACCAGAAGAAAAATTTATAGACAAAACGCTCACTTTTGCAATAAGATGCAGATCCTCTACCATAAAACGATAATCTGCCCGTTTTCTCATCAATCAAATCCAAACTACAGAGCGCTGCTAAAACGTAAAGGTACATAACAGAGAGGCATATCGTACTGTTGTAACACCGATAGACCAAAAAGTAGCAACGAAGGAGAAAAGCAAAGAATTTTTTATTAGAAAAAAAGACCTGATTCTGCAGAAACAGGAAAACAGGACAAAAATTGCCAGCCAAAGTGGTATACCGTACAATAGAAATGCACCTTAGATGATTCTTAAATTGGAACAAGAATATCATTAGAGAAAGAGAGAAAAAAGACGACCACAAAGTATAAAAAGAAGAGAGAAAAAAAGACAACCGATTTCACTGGGTATGTATCATCCAATTCTCCTCAGAGAAAACAGAAAAAGAATAACAATAAAGACACATACAACACCACCAACCAGAAAAAAAAATAAAGGATACCCACTCCTTGCACAACTAAAAAGCAAACAGCCCAACCAACATCAAGCCCAGATGGAAGTATGGAACAGCAAGAGCATCGAAATTTTCGCCGACTGGGACAAAAGACATGCACATGATAATTCAATCGAACCAACTACCGAGTGCAAGAGGGCGTACCTCAGAGAGAACATTTTCCTGGTGTGGTGAAAGAAAATGGTTGGAGAAGGGAGGAGGGAGGATCTATGTCAGGAGGAAGGGACGAAAAAGCGATCGCGAAGAGAGAGAGGGAGGAGAATGAGCGGCAGAGAATTTAGTAGATTTGACAGTCTTTCTTTCCCATGTTACTAGAATCCGGTCTTATGGGCACACAAGGAAGATGCACGATGATGCCGGATTTTACGAAGAAAATGTTCTTCACGAGTCCCTCCCAATGAGTTTTTACAAATTTCGGGTTTTGATTAATTGACCTGCTTTTTTCTCTCTATTTTTTCAGTTCACAACAAGAAACGCATATAATCAGATAATGGAGTTTATTCGATAATTGAGGCGAGTTTTGCTCAACTCTAACTAAATAGACTTGTTTAATTTTGACTCTGTGTCAAATTGGTAAATACTCGAATCGATTCGAATTCGAATTAATTTGACTCATCTTCGTTGATAACTTAAAATTTAATTTATAATAAAAATATCTTAATTTTAACATAATTATATATAAGAAATAATTCAATCATAAATTTATTTAAATTTATTATTATATAATAATATTATATAATTTGATTATATTGAAATAAACAAATTTAAATAAAAATATTTAAAAATCTTATTATTTATATAAATTATTAAATTTCGAGTTAAGACAAATTGAATATGTATATATACTTATGCCCAATTTATTTAATATTGAGTTCTATTTCGAGTTAGATTTTTTTCGAGTTGAGTATCCGACCAAATTAAAATTAATTAAATGTTGAACAGCTCTATATCCTAGTAACTTGAATAAGCGATGTATAATAAAAATACTAATAAGAACACTAATAATAGAATCTGGAAAACGATAAACATGTTTTCTCACGAAATATCGTATGGGTCTTTTAGTAAATGCAACATGATCATTGCATGCCTCAAATTCGGACAGGGCGATTTTCATTAAACGGTCAGACCCACTCGAGAATTGTCGTGTTCGTTTTGGGCTTGGCAGATCTACAGCCTGAATCCGAAGCCAACTCCGAATCTACAGATTTGTCCGGAGCATGTGGTCCATGGAATAGCTTTATTATTTACTTTTTTATTATTATAATAATAGTAATAATAATAATTATTATTATTATTATTATGATAGCGATACTCATTGTCAAAAAATTGACGCACGAGGACCAAAATGTTTATAACTTATTATTTTTGGCAATATACTGGTTTATCTCAAAACTGCCCAGCCAATTAGGTATATGATATACTTTTCTCCCTAAAACTGCAGAGATGTGAGCAAGGCCCAGCCACGAGAGGGTGATCAATAAGATAAAGCCAGAGTGTTACAATGTTAACAAAACGTTATCAATAAATATAAAGTGTTTTATTTTAAAAGGTCTTTTTTATAAAGTAAGGAATACATTATAAAAAATAAATACCGTAGTGTGTATTTTATATGTCATGTTGAGTTTGACAGGGAACGAATTGTTTCATGTGAAGTGTGGGCAGATATAATGGCAGAAGCAAATGCGAAGATAAGGCTCTCCACCTAACATATGCGGCCGCTGTCGATGAAGTCACGGAGACATATAATTGTGAACAGTAATAGCACATAATGTTAGTTTTAGATACTATTACCATCATGATCCCGACGACCTGGTCTTCAGCTAAGGATGAAAAAAGCCGGCGTATGCCAAACGATAATCGAAATGGACGGATCATGCACATTGTGATGAAGGTTATAGCAAACCCTCAAATATATTATATAATAATATATGTAAAGCATATAAGGCTTTGCATGATTACTACAAATTTTAAAGAGCCGATGCAACATGAAAAATGTGATAGCGTCTATTTCTTCTCCGAAACAAAGAAGTAACCTTGGAAAAAATGAACAACGAGTTTCACGCTGGATTATAATCCTTCAATATAACAATGTTCTTGGTCCAAAAAAGAGCCCAATTTTGACAGTCTGACTACGACAAACTTTTTCTTCAGTTATTTTTTTCCCCCGTTTTCTTTTCTGCAAGGCAATTTAACATATATATACAATCCCCTCAATTAGAAAATTTATAAGTTAGTAGAGTTGGGGGTTCAACCTCCCGACCTCTTTATTGGAGGCATGTCCCAAAGCCTACTGCACCATCTCTAAGGGAAGTGCACTTGTGATTTCCAATCCCCCAAAGCATCCCATCTATTGGAGGCCTGGCCGATGAAATGATAAAATCTCATCACCTCGTCAAGTGTTCATATGTATTTTGTTCCTAGACTAGGTAGCATTGATTTTGTTCTCAAATTATTTCACACATTGATAGTACTTAATTTTTACATATTAATACTCCCATATAACAACTGTTTTCATGTTAGGAAACATGCTCCAAAGGGAATATTTTCTTTTCTTTTTTCTTTTCTACAAGTCGTTTCAATCCGCGTGCATGCACAGAAGACTGTTTAGATGCATTTGGAGGTAACTTTCAGGATTTCAGCTTTTCATATAATTTAATGGCGAAATAGGATCCTTGACGTCAACTTACATTTGGATAAACCGGAAGAAGAAGAAGATGGGAGTTTTTGTTCCTATAATAACATGTAAACAGTGGTCAATTATTTTACAAGTTTCCTCTTCCGAAGAACAGGTTTTATACATAACCGCTTTCACAGCTATGCATCACTTGACATTCAAGGGTGCCCTTATAATGCACATCATTAGGCAGATATTATTTTCTATATTAACAGAACGAACAAATATATTTTCATCATGGTCAGCTTCATGCAAAAGAACTCGAGTAAATTGTAATTTGCAATACCATTAATGAGAAAGCAAAAGCAAATAAACTTGATACACGTGAACTAGCTAGCTCTTAGCAAAAATATCGTTTACAACCTACATTAACTAAGATAGTTCCAACTTCCAAACCAACACAGGAGATTT
>JAURVB010003921.1:0-10247 GCA_033002965.1 Piper betle
AGCTGGTGGCGGCCGGGGCTGTTCGGGGTGGCGCGGTGACGGCAAGGCTGGGCAGGGCGGCGTCAATCGGCGGCCAGGCGGCGTCGGCCGTGGCGGGCGGTGGCGCGGCGGCTAGGGTTTGGGCGTGGGGGAGAAAAGGTCGGGAGGAAGAAGAAGTGCGTGCGATGGCATTTTCGTAAATAAGTATTGACTCGATTCAGACTCGAGTCAAAATAATAACTAGTTCGTAATAAATTCTAAAAAAATCTAGAAAAATATGGAAAAATCACATAAAATAAAACAAACACAATAACATCCAAATGGCATGCTCTATAACTAATAACCCACCCGAATATAATCAAACGCGTCCTAATGCGTTATTCGGCCTAAAACTATTTCTACGATCAAACATATAAAAGAAAAAAATACTGCATACTTTCATATATTCTGATAACTCATCTCTCACCATCTCCTCGACGTTATCATCATATATTCCGGTACACCTGACTCTCATCGCTCATAACTCACGGCTGGTCTCGACTCAGCACGCGATTCATGAAACTGACTCGACTCGAACCAACGGTCGAACCGACTGGTTCGGTAACGTAAAACCCTGACTCGAGTCACGGGTTTTACACTTCAAGCTTCACGCCCGTGGTCTCGGACTGGTCCAATATGGCCAATGTTGCCCAAAAAATTGGACGCTGAACCTGCAAAACAGAGATGCTATCTTCTTCTTCATTGCCGGCGGGTTTGGGCGCAGCTTTGGCTGGTGGCTTGGCTTTGAAGGAAGTGAGGGAACACTGGGAATGGAGAGAGATCTTGGACGGACATTGACGTTGGAGACCTTGCTACACCGGTCTTCTCCTCTTCTCACGGCAATGGTGACAACTTCACAGCAGAGTCTTTATTCCGGCATGTGCAACAACAGCGACGTAGGTTTCATCTTCAAAGTTTGGCAATAAATGGAGCTGGGTCTCCTCCGGCACTATGGAAATTTTTCTCCTTGGTAATGCTTCACAGAAAAGATAGCGGTGTGGTTGGCCAGGGGTCACCTGAGATAAATCTCTGGCGAGGGGCTCTTCCCCTGTTCTTTCTTCTATTTCTCTTCTTTTCAACGTACGAGCCCCCCTTTTCCCAGTACATCGGGCTTTGTCTTTTATCGAGTTTTCACGCTTCTTCTGTTTCGAGATTACGGGCGTGTGATCATAAACCGTCAGAATTTTCTACCCAAATTCTCTCCTTCAGTTTTAAATGACGGAGACTTTTTCTCTTGTAATCTCCTCTGACAGTTTTAGAATAGCATGGACCAATTCTTCAGAAATAATACACGTGGCCGGATAAATACGTGCAAACAATCATAGGAAACATATTTCCTATATATATATATATAATTTTAATCCTTATTTATTCTCTTTACAAGTTAATTGTATATATTCATTTAATGCACAAAAATCAATGATCAAATATTAACAATATATATATTGACAATTGAGGGTCGACTAAAATATATATGTTAAGATCGTACGGGAAGAATCCAAGGTCTCTCCCAAAGAGAGTTTGTCATGTATAACGCATAGGCGATGTAAATAACTTTTTTGTCTAATAGCTAGCTTACTGCTCATCATGTAATTTGAAGAGGAAGACAACATGCGGTCAAATTGCTTGCTTAGATCTACTTATTATTACATCTATATGGCAGAGAGCGCAACATAATTATGTGTACAACAGATAAAAATATTAACTTGTGAAGATCGTTTGCTTTGGCCAATTAACTTGGTAAGCACAACAAATGGAGAGAACGCCATCTAAGTAATGAGAGAACGACAACTTATAATTTACTTGTTCATACTAGTATTACCAACATTGTTAAGTATATATAAAGGACCTTTCTCTGTAAGTAATCCATAACAGTAACAATATCTATATATTCTTCTAAGAGTTACACAATTTGGATACAATCATTTTAATATGATCGTAGCCGAATCTTGCTGACAATTAACAGCAGCACTGTCAAGTTGGTCGTACGTGGCTTTCCTCTGTTGTCTGATCTAAAGTTGGCTTCAACTTTTGTGAAACACAAGAACCTTTCATGCATCTTCAAATACAGTTTCACCAGCTACAAAAGTCACTTGTCTGTATATATACAATCTCTTACCAACCTACCATCAACCTTCCAACCATTTACGCACTTTTACCAACATGCTTTTATAGCTTTGCTAATTCTTTGATTCTCGTATTAACATGGTGTTCTTGGGACTGGATGTAGAGCGAGGGGAATTAACTATTAAGCATGCAAAGAGTGGAATGTTGGAGAAGTACACGAGACCCAACTGCGTCGAATAACTTTCCTTGTCGTGTTGAGATTCGCATGGAAGGAATCCATTTTTAATCAATTCCTGCTTGCTCTCTCTGGTTTAGTGCTTCTCTCTGCACTTGTTTTCGAAGCACAAGTTGAACTCCCGGTGGTGTTTGTAGTGGTCCTTGTACATGCAGATCAATGTTCAAACACTTTTCAGAAGAACAAAACGATAACATAAAATTAAATCATCGCATCGTGCCGATGCCCTTCCTTTTCCTTCCAAATTAACATTGTTGCTAACTTAAAATTGGGCATTGGTTGGGAATGAGAGGACAGCGCCCAAGTGATAACATAAAGAAATTTAATTTAATGGCCTCACTTGGATTATAACTTATAATTAAGTGACAAAAATGTGACTATATGATACAAACATTCCGATGCTGGTGCACTTGCAAGGGACTTGTGACAAGTACGACTTTATATATTTATTATTTTTAAACTGAGGACAGAATTATGAGAATGCAGACATCGGCCTATATTACGGATAGATTCTGATTTTAAAGACAAAAACTTTAATTGAATGAAGATATAATATAACCTCTACTATTAAAGATAAATTATAATTTAATAAAGAAATAGATTATAAGAATTTAAAAAAATTTATGATATTTTGATTAACAGCTTGTTTTTATTAATACTTTTATTTATAAGAGTTAATATATAAATATTTCTTCAAAAAAAATGCCACGCAAACTTTCATAAAGGAAATGAAACCCTTTAAAAGATCAAGCCACAAGAAGAATTGGTGCGTATGTTCTTTTACTGCCACGACAACTTGATAAACAAAAAATAATTCCCCCACCCTAGCCCTCGGCCCTTAGCCTTTGTCGCCTCCCTACCCCCCACGCCTTCCATAGCTGCCTCCCCGCCCCCTCCATTGGGCCCCCACCACTCCCCGCACCCCCCTCCTCGCCCTTTGCTTGCCCCACCTAGCCCTGCCCACCCCCTGCCTAAACGCCAGCAAAAAAAGAGGAACAGGGGATTTTATTTTTTGTTTTCATTAAATTTGAACCGTCTGATCACAAAGATGACCCAGATTAAAATTCGGAGCGGCAAAGATTTTTTTATCCTATATATATATAAATATAATTAAAGCTCTAACAATCAAATTACTAGTGCTCACGCCAAGAGTGACCGTTTTGAGGGGAAATTGTCATAAATATGCAGAACCAATTATGCAAATATTTATTTTCTGGGTTAATTTTGAGTCAAATTTTATTTATTTATTATTTCAAGGCAACTTACACCCTTGCAAACTCATTCACATTTCCTTAGCATGACTCTCATGCAAAATCATCTCGTGCATAGGCTTAAAGCAATTTCTTAAACTCTACAGTTCATTCACCGCGTGAGAATACGTAAAGTTAAAAATTATTTGAAATTAATATCATTATAAAAAATTGATTGACCACAATATCTTGCAATGGACAATATATATAATGACATCATTATATTATTTGAACCTTGTACATATATAATCATTTATATAAAATATTTTTAAAACCATAATTTGTATTTAAAATTTTACCATCTCAACCAAGGGACCAGGCTGAATCAAATACAATGTTTCTACTTCAAAAATATTTTTGAAACGCTGGTACACTAAAATCACATTTTTGAAGAAGCAACAAAAAGTCCAATTTTGTTGCTAGTAAAAGGTGATTTTATTTTAAAAAAATTTTATTGTCCAACTAGATTTTTATAATGTAAGAGTTTGCAAGTTTGAGTGAAACACATAGTAGAGCACAAATGAAATAGACTTCGCTTACGCAATGCATATGACCGCCGATACCTCCATTTTATGCAACATATATGAAGTAGTTCCACCACACTATAAACAAGAAATCAGTGCACTAAGTTTTAATTAAACTTACAACCATAGATAGAAGTGAGAACTTCGTCATCCAAACCTTGTCTTATCGTCTGTTTGCTCATTGTTAAAAATATATTATCAGAGTTTAGTATTGGCATTCATGTTCTCCTTTCCCAGCACCATCGCCAAACCAAATCCGCCCACATTCCAACAATTTAAACAAGAAACAAAAACATGATGGTCGAGGAAATAGTTAAACAGATGGCTTTCTGTTCTTCTCAGCCCACAACATCATCGTCTTTTAGTAATCAAAGTAGCAATATTAGTTTACTCATTTGATTTTTGATTCATATTACACGAAAGATTAATTTTGAACCGCCGTGTTTTAGCATGTCATTTTTCCTACTCACAAGCCACATACATGACCCACAAAAGTTATGATAGTAACCATAGCCTGCTAGGTGTAAATTACCAAAAAATAAAAGAAGAAAAAAAGAAAAATTTAACTATAATTTGCAAACCCAGGGCCAAAGTGGTTACTACCATTGCATTCATTCTCCAATTCTAGCTGAAAAGACTCCTTGAAATGAAACAACAACACAAGTGACTTAAAATAAATATCATTTCCAATCATTTTCATCAATGACAGTGAATCTTTTTTTCCCCAAAATAATTACATTGAATCTATTTACTAATTCAAGTAAACTGCATAAGTCCATGTCCCAAAAGTTTTTACTGGTAATAACTAATAATAAGTCCCCCTTACCAATTACTAGGACATATTATATTATTATTAATAAAATTATCCATTAAAGTTCAGTTTAATATATTATAGGTGTACCAAAAAGTGGCGCCTCTAAAAAAAATCACCCCCCATCCTATCGAGAAACAGTTGTTGTAACGGCCACCCCACCGTCGCCCCCTCCCCCACCAGGCCGGCAAACCGCCTAAGTACTTCGCCGGGAAACCGCCAACCACCATTTTTGCCGGGAAACCGCCAAATCTCGTTCAGGAAACCACCGAATGACACCAAAATCCGTTCCCAAAACCAAAACCTCAAACACAAAAACTAGTATAGCAATTGAGAATCCAAACTACGCAAAACAAAGAAAGAAAGAGTAATCTGAATTTCGATGTACACATGATCGGAGAGATTGACAGGGATCGAAGACGGCCGCCGGCGATCAGAGGCAGGCGACGATCTCGACGGCGGGGGAGGCCGGAGGTGGCGTGGGGGCGAGGCGGGACGAGAAGTTGCGGTAGCGTAATTCACCGACAAGCGCCTCGTCCTCGCCCTCGTCGAAGTTCATGGCATAGCTGAGCGCGTCGTACCGGAAGTCGGCGGGGTGGCGCCGCCCGCTCCGCCGCCCCATCCGCGAGATCAGGCTCCGGCACTTCTCCCGCAGCTCCGGGATGTCCTGGGCCCGCGACCGCAGCCACGATGACGACGCCCGGACCAGCCGCCGCCGCTCGCCGCCGCCGCCTCCGCCGTCCGCTGCCCCCCGCCGCCCGCCGGGGAAGCAGCAGGAGAGGAAGCCGGAGTGTAGGAATCGGTCCTTCGCCGGATCGTGGTCCAGTTCGTCGGCCATTTGCAGGCGTTCTTGAGGTCGAAAGTTGGCGGGTTTTTCGCCGGCGAGGAGTCGGAGACGATGACGACGACGATGGTGGCCGCTGGGGTTTATATGGCCGTGGAGGCGGAAGTGAAAAGACGGTTAAGGACGCGGGTTTGGGTGGGGAACGGGTTACGTGAGCCCGGGGTGCATAAATGCAAATCGTCGAATTATTTATTTATATAATTAAAATTTTAACATAAATAATTCCGATTCAAACTAAATTCCACTTGTATTTTAAGTCGAGTCCAAATTTTAAGTTTTTAAACTATAATATTTTCTTGTTTGCTCGAAAACATCCTTTTTGCTATTTCAATTAAATGTTGTTTACCAATGTTTTTAGGTTGTAAAATGAACTATCCATGTAATACTCAAAAGATGAACTAATCTATGTACATTGCTTCCAAGGAAGAGTTTTCTAACTTGGAAAAATAAAAAAAAACACCTCAGACTACGATCCAAAATATAAAAAAAAGCAAATTATTACCAAACTTTTGAAATCTGGTTGTTAGAAATTATGAATGGCTAAAGGTTATACCTCTTCTAAAAATCATAACCACTAATGTAAAGTCATCAGCTAAAAGGGTGTTATCATTAATTAATACTTTCTCATTCTCTATGTGTATGATCAATCATCAATGTACAAAATACATGCGCGTGCAGTAGCGTAAATCTTGACGATCTGGATTAACATGTGAAATTGTGATTTTACTTAGACCAGAGTTCTAATTTATGCTGTGCAACAAAAGGTAAGAAGTTTTGTATTACTTTTTTAAATTTATATTAAATATGTTTAATCTTCATCAACTTAATAAAAAATTACAATTAATTAAATTGTTTTTTCTTATTGCCGATATTATAATACTATATATGTACGTAAATAGTTAGGATCACGAAGTTCTTTTAATATTATATTGGTCTCAAATATTTCATGCATAAGAAGATAGGTGTTTATTTGTTTATATATATATATATATATATATATATATATGAAAATGATAGGGTGTGAATACCTGTTATTTGAACGTGAACTTTTTAAACTTCAATCATAACAGCCAATTTTTCATCTAGCGATTCACATTGAGTGCTTATTGATAGAGCCAATCATAACTACCCACTCATAATTGTATAATCTAAATTATTAGATAAAAAATTAGCTGATGCAATGGTTATAAAGTTCATATTTAAAAAAGTTTACAATATAATATTTTCGTGTGTATTGGATAGAAATTATTTTAGGGTGAGAATTTGAGAGAACATAAGAACCTAACTCTAGTGTATCGGATAGAAATTAACAAAAGCATTATCACCGTTGATTTGTATCCAACGGCTGAACTCTGAAGTTCTCAAGTTCCTACACCATTATATATATATATATATATATATATATATATATATATATATATATATATATATAAAATTTTAATCTTTGTTTGTTAATGAACCACAATCTATGATCAAATATTAATGGTACACATTGACAATTGAGGGTCGACAAAAATATATATGTTAAGATCGTAAGAGAAGAATCCAAGGCCTCTCCCAAAGAGAGTTTGTCTTGTAACGCATAGGCGATGTAAATAACTTTTTTGTTTTATCTTATAGCTAGCTTACTGGTCATCATGTAATTTGGACAGGAAGACAACATGCGGCCAAATTGCTTGCGTAGATCTACTTATAATTACATCCATATGGCAGAGAGCACAACAAAATTAACTGTACGACAGATAAAAGTATTAACTTGTGAAGATCGTTTACTTTGGCCAATTAACTTGGTAAGCACAACAAATAGAGAGAACATCATCTAAGTAATGAGAGAAGGACAACTTATAATTTACTTGTTCATAGTAGTATTACCAACATTGTTAAGTATATGCAAAGGACCTTTCTCTGTAAATAATCTATAGCAGTAACAATATCTATTTATTCTTGTAAGAGTTACACAATTTGGATACAATCATTTTCATGTGATCGTAGCCGAATCTTGCAGACAATTAACTGCAGCACTGTCAATTGGTCGTACGTTGCTTTCCACTGTTGTCTGATAAAAAGTTGGCTTCAACTTTTGTGAAACACAAGAACCTTTCATGCATCTTCAGATACAGTTCAACAGCTACAAAAGTCTCTTGTCTGTATATATACAAGCAATGTACTATCAAACTCCCAACCATTTACGCACTTTTACCAACTTGTTTTGCAGCTTTGCTAATTCTTTGATTCTCATGTTAACATGGGGTGTTCATAGGATTAATGGATGTAGAGCGAGGGGATCGAATTAGGTATTAAGCATGCAAAGAGTGGAATGTTGGAGAAGTGCGCGAGACCCAACTGCATCGAATAATTTTCTTTGTCGTGTTGAGATTCGCATGGAAGGGATCCATTTTTATATAGCTTGAGATCAACATTTTCAATCAATTCCTGCTTGCCTTCTCTCTGGTGTAGTGCTTCTCTCTGCACTTGTTTTGGAAGCACAAGGTGAACTCCGAGTGGTGTGCTGGCTTGATTTGTCGGCCATTCGCAGGCGGGTTTGAGGTCGAAGGTTGGCGGCTTTTTAACCAACGAGGGGCCGGAGACGTCGGAGATGATGCCGACGACGATGGTGGCCGCCGGTGTTGATATGGACGGTGGAGGTGAAAAGACGGTTAAGGACACGGGTTTGAGCCGCAGTTTTGGATGTGAGGGCTACTAGCGCGCTGCCCGCGTTTAGCTTTTTTATTAATTCTTTTAATCATCCTGACATTCATCACCTACATTCTCCACCCCAAATTAATAAAATACAGATAAATATTAGTTAAGAAAATATAACTTAGACAATTATACACGGATTGAGAATGTCGGAAGAGTATTTTATTTTATTTTGATGCCTTTGAATTTTAGTTTGATTTAGGATGAGTTCTAATATATGATATTCAGTAAATCTAATTTATATGTATGATACTGATAAAGGGGTTACTTCTATTATTATAGGTATGAACTAAGGACAATAGCCAAAGAAGATCCACTTAAGGATACACATAGGATACGTACTAGGTTTACTAGAGTAAGATCTTATTTATTAGTGAGATAAATTATAAAATTTTAACTTGATTAACTACTTTTGAAGAGATGACTTAAATCTATTATATTATACTTTAAGCCAAATTATTACAAATATTATTTAAAAAATTAAATTCTACTTGATAGGGTATAGGGTAGAATGAACACTAAAAAATGTTAAATATATGATTTATGTGATTTTAAAGTATTGATTTAATTAAATTAAAAATATTTATTTTCAAAACCTATTTTACTTGGCTTTTAAGGACTCAAAGAGACTTGAGGAGTTATCATGAAATTTCATTTGTCAATAAAGAGTTATTCATATAAGGGAATCCATTCATAGAGTTTTTAGAGTAAAAATAAATAAATAAAATTATGACCTCTATATCTATAAAAAATCACCATTTACTCTTATCATAAGATACCCTTTATCTTTATGGGAAAAATATAAGGAGTCAAAGATCGAGATATAATCAAGATATAATATATTTGCTAATAAGGGTATTAATTTGTTTGTCAATAAATATAAGGTTATCTTATTGTATTAACATCAATTTTGGTTGTATTAAGAGATAAATGAAAGTTTTTTATACATCTTGTTATTCGTTGTGTTTTTACTATTTTCATTGCATATGACATCACTATATTTTGCATATGAATAATTTAAACTATTTAAATAATTATGTATATGAAAAATATTCAAATTCGAATAAGTTTGAAACGATTCATCCAACGTTTAATGTTTTATTAAAAAATTGTTTTTATTTATTCAAAAAATATTTATTATTTATTCAAAAAATATTTTTTATATTTTCGTTTAAAGTTTATATTATTTCAAAGATGTGGCATTTTTCATTAGATTATGAACAAAATGTTAATCCAAACAAGATTGCTTCTATGTTCTGAATAACAAGTGAAAAAAACCCCTTTCTTGCAAATCTTAATAAAAATAGAGTGAACAACTAAATCATGCTAAAAATTCATAATTTATCTTCTATTTAGGGGGTTCTTATTCTCGTGTGCATGGTGTCAGGTGACGCGGCCCTCTAAGCACGTGTGATAATCATTGAATCAAAATCATGAGTTGCACTCGTACGGATGACGAGGATAATTTGGTAAAAATAAAAAATACGACTGAATTAAATTGGAATTGTAATTCGGTTCTCTTCAATTTTGGTTAAGAACCAAACCGAACTAAATTAACTTAAATAACCAAATTTTAAAAATAAAATTTATAAAATATATATTTTACATTAATCATCATAATATTATAATACTTTTATGATGAATTTTATTGGTTTAATATAATATATATTCAAAATTACTTATTAAATGAGTTTGTTTGCTAAAATAATAATATAATTTTCATTAAATAATAAAAAATTAATTTCTTATAACTTATTATTTAATTTGGCTGTTCGATACCGAATCAATTCGATTTTAG
>JAURVB010003922.1:0-13552 GCA_033002965.1 Piper betle
TGGGTTGCTCGGGGTGGCACAGCAGGGCTTGGCAGCATCGATCGACGGCAGGGCGGCATCGAGGGTTTGGGGGAAGAAGAGAAATGTCTAGGGGAAGAAATGGTTCGGTGTCAATATCGTAAATAAAACTTGACTCGAGTCCGACTTGAGTCAAAAATAATAACTAACTCGTAATAAATCCTTTAAAAAATCCAAAAATTAGGGGAAAATCTCATAAATATAATACATGTCACGACATCACAATGACATGATCTATAACTATTAACCCACCCAAACTGCCTTATAACGCATCCTAATGCGTTATTCGACCTAAACAAAATTCTACAATCTAATACTAAAATAATAAAAATCTAGGCATACTCTCATATATTCTGATAACTCATTTTGCTGATGTCTTACTAACGTTATCATCATATATTTGGGTACACATGACCCTCGTAGTTCATAACACACAACTAGCTTCAACTCAGTATGCGTGTTCTGAAATTAACTCGACTAAAAAACGATCGAACTAACTGGTTCAAAATATAAAACTTTAACTTATGTTGCGGTTACTAGTTGTCCCACAGTATTGGGTGAAGGAATTTTATTCACATGCATGGTGTCATGCTATGAGCGACCCGCCCCACCCTAACCATTCTTTTCTTTTGTTTTGACATTGGGCTGCATGATTAGTACTCTTTACACTTGGTGGCCATGGTGATTTAATTAATAACGAATTTATGCCTACAAATAATCTTGGTTAGATGTTCAAATATACACGATCGAAACAAGTAATATAATGATAAATTCGAGTATCATTCCCAGAAAAAGATGAATTTCCTTAAATTAAATAAAGAAAATCAAATTGAGAGCAAAACAAAATAATTCACTTAACTAAATCTAAATAATAACTTTAAATAAAAGGAGAAGTTAAAATGATAAAACTTGTTCTAGAGTCGAATTTCCCTTAATATGAATTTAATCTTTATCATATCTTACTCTTATCTTTTATTCTCTCGAATTGTCGATCTAGGATAATTATATGACACGGTGGCTCCTGCTCCTTCATGCTTCTATTATTTTGCTTCAATTTCTACCTCCCGGTGATAATTGATTAATCAATAAAATAATGCATTAAGAATTACCTTACAGTCGCATACGGTATTGTGTATTTCTCGACTACAACGACAAACAAGTCAAAAGACTCGTCGTATGGTGAATTATCAATGACTAATCTAATTAAATTCTCCTGAAATTTAATTAAACCTCATGATCTAAGAAGTAGATGATCAATCTCCTTTTAGCATTTAGAACATGATAATTCAAACAATCCGATTGAATAAAGGAGTAAGAGTTTGAAATAAATTCAATTAAATCATGTTAAGTTCTATTCTTCTCTAGAACGAAATAAAAGACTACTCCATAATAAAAATAAAAAACAATATAAAAAAACTAATTTTTATTATGAAAGAGAAAGAATTATAAAAACTAGAAATATTTTCTTTCATTAAACTGCTAAGCCAAAAGTTAAGATATAATCAACAATAAATGACCACCCCTTTATATAGAAGTGGAGATACAAAAATTCGAAGAGGGTATTCACAAATCGACGTAGTGTAATTAATTATAATGTCGCTTCAAGTTTCCAACTCCTTCACTCCATTGAACACCATAACTTTTAACCATTGGGTGGGGCCAAGTGTCATGACCATTCACTTCCAAAACTTAATTTATTCATCTTTTTCTGCATTGAAACACTAAAATTAAGCATATCTAATAAAATATTAATTAACACCAAAAAATAAAGTAAAATATCACTTAATTAATAATATTTATACCTAGGAAGTACAAAATTATATTAAAAATATGGGTAAATATTATATATTTTAAACACTTAACATTAGGTTAAACAAACCTTATAATCCATGGGTAGTTTGATATTACTATATGGATTAATTATTTATAGTCGATTCATATATTATAAGTTTATAAGTAAATATGGGTAGTTATAAGAGATTAATGAAGTAAAATTTTAACATTTACCATCAATGTAGTACTAGCTAATTATAATGTAATTATTATTAAACCATAATCAAGAATTAAAAATTAAGCACAAAATAGGTAAAGTTGATTATTTTAATAAGTGGTTAATTAAGGTTTGTAATATGGGGTAATTAGAACCTTAAATCTATTTATAGTCCGATGGGTATGATTATTTATTAAATTTTGCCAAAAAAATTTAAGTGTAAATAATACTATATTATAATTAGTTCATAAGATAAAGTTAGTATATTTTATCATGTCTAAAATAAATATTTTGTAATAGTGTTGATTAAAGGTCATTCATGATAAAGTTATTTTTAAACTTATTTTTCAAGTCTAATTTTAAGCACAAGTTTAATATAGTTAGTCATGTTGACAATTAGTCAATTATGATCAATAAAATGGGTTAACAAAATACAATAATATAATAAGCATCAAACATTGAATCTTAGTAGCATGCAATAAAATAATTAAAGTTCGAACATTTAACGAGTTAAGTAATTTAAATAATCTTACGAGTAATTTCCTTTAAATTTTAATACAAACTATATTAAATAATTAGATATGATGATCTAACGGATCTTAGGATTATTAACTAGAGTTAGTAAAAAGTTGATAAATTATTGTTAATATATAATCAAGTTATTATTGACATAATAGTTACTGTCATTTCTTAATTGGAATTAAAGTATGATATTAATTAATAATGTAAATGGTAACCTAAATTTTTAGAACTAATAAGATTTCCTTAGTTAAATAATTAACGTGTCAAGGAAAATACACTAATAATTAAATATATCCTAGTAAGTCAATAATGATTTTATCAGCTAAGAGTAAATCTTGATTTGAATAATTAATTAATTTAAAAAGGGTAAGGCATTAATGTGTTATCATAAGTGAATGGAAATAAATTATTGTGTTTTATGAAAAATTAGTAAATATTTGGTTATAGTTATTCAACGGTGGGTTACAAGTTGAATTAATTATTATTAACTTTTGGGTGGTTTAAGCTTTAATATGATTATAAATTTATAGATTGATTAATCAATTATGAATTAAATTTTATCAATTTATTCTCTTTCCTTGGTGTGTGATATTATTCCATGTCGCATTCATGGCATACTTCTAGATTTTGTTGGATATAATCTAATCTAGTTCTTTTTTCTTAAACTAGAGTTCGATTTTGCTGCTCGTGCATCGATTCACCTGTGTTGCGGTTTCAAATCCGTAAACTATTTGAAATGTTGTATATTCCTTTTAACAACCCTGGTCAGTCTGAGCCCAAATTCGACCACCATGCATCGAATGAAACTGGGGTCAAAGAATTGACTTAGTCCGACACAGGGCTCCATCTTTGAAATTATTTAAAAGATAAAATACTTGTCCTCATGTCAAAAGGGGTGACGGGGAGTAATGGCATAAGACGACTTATTATGTACTTGTGATACTGAAAGGGTGAGTCAATGATAAATATCGGTAATTACTAGTTGTGGGCTACGTAGCGCGTGTGCACATACATGAGATTATATGATAAATGGGGCAGCCACCCCTCGTGGCATAAGTGGAGCTCGACATAAGCTCATAATTACTAAAAGACTTGATAAATAATAATATTGAATATGTTAGCTTGTTTCATATAATTATACGACTTAGTGATTTTATAATTAATATAGTTTTGTGACCCAGGTGAGCAGCTTTAGAGTGATGGTTAAGAGAGTAGTTAGTGGTTCCCCTACCAACCCAGGTTGGAATAATTGATGAATAAAATTAGACTTCTTCTTTATAGTATTTGAGTTATAATTGTAACTATTAGAAAATTTGGAAGTTGTAGAACTTGCTTTTAAGTAATTAGTTTACCTTATGTTATTATTACATGTTATATTTAATATAACATGATTTATTTTATGGTTAATAAATTCTTAGAGATATTTGAATTTCATGTTTAATCATTTTCGTTACATTATACCTCAAGTATAATTATTTGTCATATTATTATGTTTAGGCTTGAATTTTTATTTTTATATCCTCAGTGGATAACCCTTGGCCAACTAAGGCTGGTCATTACATTCTTAATCCTATAGTGGGAATGAGATTAAGTGGTGATGACTATATAAAATTAATTGTGAATATTTGGAAATGACTAGCCATTTTGAAGTACATCTCAGATTTATATCATGTGACAATAGAATGAGAAAAAAGATTGCACAAGGGAGTCAAAGCTATTTAGAGTGGAAAGAGAGCACCAAATATACACAAGGGAGTCAAAGCTATTTAGAGTGGAAAGAGAGCACCAAATATATTCTAACACGGATAATACTAAGCAAGCAATAAAATTAAAAGTCCTTACTTTTTGACTATAAATGTTATGTTATGAATATTATCTACGTGGAGAAAAACATAATCGTGGAAAGAAATCCTAAAGTTGGTTTGAAGCATTATTGTTTTGAAATTTGGATCAGTGCCCGTCAAACTGTTTTTTGATTAATCTTGAACGTCCATCATTAGCTCTTTGGAGTGACCCAGCTAAGCACCCTTGTATGAAAGTATTGAATCTAATCATTTCTTGAATGGACCAAACCAAATTAACCGGTGGCCCAATACCGTAACCAAAACCGAACCGAATTACTACTAAAATCGAATTGATTCGGTATCGAACAGCCAAATTAAATAATAAGTTATAAGAAATTAATTTTTTATTATTTAATGAAAATTATATTATTATTTTAGCAAACAAACTCATTTAATAAGTAATTTTGAATATATATTATATTAAACCAATAAAATTCATCATAAAAGTATTATAATATTATGATGATTAATGTAAAATATATATTTTATAAATTTTATTTTTAAAATTTGGTTATTTAAGTTAATTTAGTTCGGTTTGGTTCTTAACCAAAATTGAAGAGAACCGAATTACAATTCCAATTTAATTCAGTCGTATTTTTTATTTTTACCAAATTATCCTCGTCATCCGTACGAGTGCAACTCATGATTTTGATTCAATGATTATCACACGTGCTTAGAGGGCCGCGTCACCTGACACCATGCACACGAGAATAAGAACCCCCTAAATAGAAGATAAATTATGAATTTTTAGCATGATTTAGTTGTTCACTCTATTTTTATTAAGATTTGCAAGAAAGGGGTTTTTTTTCACTTGTTATTCAGAACATAGAAGCAATCTTGTTTGGATTAACATTTTGTTCATAATCTAATGAAAAATGCCACATCTTTGAAATAATATAAACTTTAAACGAAAATATAAAAAATATTTTTTGAATAAATAATAAATATTTTTTGAATAAATAAAAACAATTTTTTAATAAAACATTAAACGTTGGATGAATCGTTTCAAACTTATTCGAATTTGAATATTTTTCATATACATAATTATTTAAATAGTTTAAATTATTCATATGCAAAATATAGTGATGTCATATGCAATGAAAATAGTAAAAACACAACGAATAACAAGATGTATAAAAAACTTTCATTTATCTCTTAATACAACCAAAATTGATGTTAATACAATAAGATAACCTTATATTTATTGACAAACAAATTAATACCCTTATTAGCAAATATATTATATCTTGATTATATCTCGATCTTTGACTCCTTATATTTTCCCATAAAGATAAAGGGTATCTTATGATAAGAGTAAATGGTGATTTTTTATAGATATAGAGGTCATAATTTTATTTATTTATTTTTACTCTAAAAACTCTATGAATGGATTCCCTTATATGAATAACTCTTTATTGACAAATGAAATTTCATGATAACTCCTCAAGTCTCTTTGAGTCCTTAAAAGCCAAGTAAAATAGGTTTTGAAAATAAATATTTTTAATTTAATTAAATCAATACTTTAAAATCACATAAATCATATATTTAACATTTTTTAGTGTTCATTCTACCCTATACCCTATCAAGTAGAATTTAATTTTTTAAATAATATTTGTAATAATTTGGCTTAAAGTATAATATAATAGATTTAAGTCATCTCTTCAAAAGTAGTTAATCAAGTTAAAAATTTATAATTTATCTCACTAATAAATAAGATCTTACTCTAGTAAACCAGTACGTATCCTAGGTATCCTAAGTGACTTCTTTGGCTATTGTCCTTAGTTCATCCTATAATAATAGAAGTAACCCCTTATCAGTATCATACATATAAATTAGATTTACTGAATATCATATATTAGAACTCATCCTAAATCAAACTAAAATTCAAAGGCATCAAAATAAAATAAAATACTCTTCCGACATTCTCAATCCGTGTATAATTGTCTAAGTTATATTTTCTTAACTAATATTTATCTGTATTTTATTAATTTGGGGTGGAGAATGTAGGTGATGAATGTCAGGATGATTAAAAGAATTAATAAAAAAGCTAAACGCGGGCAGCGCGCTAGAGCCTACATCCAAAACTGCGGCTCAAACCCGTGTCCTTAACCGTCTTTTCACCTCCACCGTCCATATCAACACCGGCGGCCACCATCGTCGTCGGCATCATCTCCGACGTCTCCGGCCCCTCGTTGGTTAAAAAGCCGCCAACCTTCGACCTCAAACCCGCCTGCGAATGGCCGACAAATCAAGCCAGCACACCACTCGGAGTTCACCTTGTGCTTCCAAAACAAGTGCAGAGAGAAGCACTACACCAGAGAGAAGGCAAGCAGGAATTGATTGAAAATGTTGATCTCAAGCTATATAAAAATGGATCCCTTCCATGCGAATCTCAACACGACAAAGAAAATTATTCGATGCAGTTGGGTCTCGCGCACTTCTCCAACATTCCACTCTTTGCATGCTTAATACCTAATTCGATCCCCTCGCTCTACATCCATTAATCCTATGAACACCCCATGTTAACATGAGAATCAAAGAATTAGCAAAGCTGCAAAACAAGTTGGTAAAAGTGCGTAAATGGTTGGGAGTTTGATAGTACATTGCTTGTATATATACAGACAAGAGACTTTTGTAGCTGTTGAACTGTATCTGAAGATGCATGAAAGGTTCTTGTGTTTCACAAAAGTTGAAGCCAACTTTTTATCAGACAACAGTGGAAAGCAACGTACGACCAATTGACAGTGCTGCAGTTAATTGTCTGCAAGATTCGGCTACGATCACATGAAAATGATTGTATCCAAATTGTGTAACTCTTACAAGAATAAATAGATATTGTTACTGCTATAGATTATTTACAGAGAAAGGTCCTTTGCATATACTTAACAATGTTGGTAATACTACTATGAACAAGTAAATTATAAGTTGTCCTTCTCTCATTACTTAGATGATGTTCTCTCTATTTGTTGTGCTTACCAAGTTAATTGGCCAAAGTAAACGATCTTCACAAGTTAATACTTTTATCTGTCGTACAGTTAATTTTGTTGTGCTCTCTGCCATATGGATGTAATTATAAGTAGATCTACGCAAGCAATTTGGCCGCATGTTGTCTTCCTGTCCAAATTACATGATGACCAGTAAGCTAGCTATAAGATAAAACAAAAAAGTTATTTACATCGCCTATGCGTTACAAGACAAACTCTCTTTGGGAGAGGCCTTGGATTCTTCTCTTACGATCTTAACATATATATTTTTGTCGACCCTCAATTGTCAATGTGTACCATTAATATTTGATCATAGATTGTGGTTCATTAACAAACAAAGATTAAAATTTTATATATATATATATATATATATATATATATATATATATATATATATATATATATAATGGTGTAGGAACTTGAGAACTTCAGAGTTCAGCCGTTGGATACAAATCAACGGTGATAATGCTTTTGTTAATTTCTATCCGATACACTAGAGTTAGGTTCTTATGTTCTCTCAAATTCTCACCCTAAAATAATTTCTATCCAATACACACGAAAATATTATATTGTAAACTTTTTTAAATATGAACTTTATAACCATTGCATCAGCTAATTTTTTATCTAATAATTTAGATTATACAATTATGAGTGGGTAGTTATGATTGGCTCTATCAATAAGCACTCAATGTGAATCGCTAGATGAAAAATTGGCTGTTATGATTGAAGTTTAAAAAGTTCACGTTCAAATAACAGGTATTCACACCCTATCATTTTCATATATATATATATATATATATATATATATAAACAAATAAACACCTATCTTCTTATGCATGAAATATTTGAGACCAATATAATATTAAAAGAACTTCGTGATCCTAACTATTTACGTACATATATAGTATTATAATATCGGCAATAAGAAAAAACAATTTAATTAATTGTAATTTTTTATTAAGTTGATGAAGATTAAACATATTTAATATAAATTTAAAAAAGTAATACAAAACTTCTTACCTTTTGTTGCACAGCATAAATTAGAACTCTGGTCTAAGTAAAATCACAATTTCACATGTTAATCCAGATCGTCAAGATTTACGCTACTGCACGCGCATGTATTTTGTACATTGATGATTGATCATACACATAGAGAATGAGAAAGTATTAATTAATGATAACACCCTTTTAGCTGATGACTTTACATTAGTGGTTATGATTTTTAGAAGAGGTATAACCTTTAGCCATTCATAATTTCTAACAACCAGATTTCAAAAGTTTGGTAATAATTTGCTTTTTTTTATATTTTGGATCGTAGTCTGAGGTGTTTTTTTTTATTTTTCCAAGTTAGAAAACTCTTCCTTGGAAGCAATGTACATAGATTAGTTCATCTTTTGAGTATTACATGGATAGTTCATTTTACAACCTAAAAACATTGGTAAACAACATTTAATTGAAATAGCAAAAAGGATGTTTTCGAGCAAACAAGAAAATATTATAGTTTAAAAACTTAAAATTTGGACTCGACTTAAAATACAAGTGGAATTTAGTTTGAATCGGAATTATTTATGTTAAAATTTTAATTATATAAATAAATAATTCGACGATTTGCATTTATGCACCCCGGGCTCACGTAACCCGTTCCCCACCCAAACCCGCGTCCTTAACCGTCTTTTCACTTCCGCCTCCACGGCCATATAAACCCCAGCGGCCACCATCGTCGTCGTCATCGTCTCCGACTCCTCGCCGGCGAAAAACCCGCCAACTTTCGACCTCAAGAACGCCTGCAAATGGCCGACGAACTGGACCACGATCCGGCGAAGGACCGATTCCTACACTCCGGCTTCCTCTCCTGCTGCTTCCCCGGCGGGCGGCGGGGGGCAGCGGACGGCGGAGGCGGCGGCGGCGAGCGGCGGCGGCTGGTCCGGGCGTCGTCATCGTGGCTGCGGTCGCGGGCCCAGGACATCCCGGAGCTGCGGGAGAAGTGCCGGAGCCTGATCTCGCGGATGGGGCGGCGGAGCGGGCGGCGCCACCCCGCCGACTTCCGGTACGACGCGCTCAGCTATGCCATGAACTTCGACGAGGGCGAGGACGAGGCGCTTGTCGGTGAATTACGCTACCGCAACTTCTCGTCCCGCCTCGCCCCCACGCCACCTCCGGCCTCCCCCGCCGTCGAGATCGTCGCCTGCCTCTGATCGCCGGCGGCCGTCTTCGATCCCTGTCAATCTCTCCGATCATGTGTACATCGAAATTCAGATTACTCTTTCTTTCTTTGTTTTGCGTAGTTTGGATTCTCAATTGCTATACTAGTTTTTGTGTTTGAGGTTTTGGTTTTGGGAACGGATTTTGGTGTCATTCGGTGGTTTCCTGAACGAGATTTGGCGGTTTCCCGGCAAAAATGGTGGTTGGCGGTTTCCCGGCGAAGTACTTAGGCGGTTTGCCGGCCTGGTGGGGGAGGGGGCGACGGTGGGGTGGCCGTTACAACAACTGTTTCTCGATAGGATGGGGGGTGATTTTTTTTAGAGGCGCCACTTTTTGGTACACCTATAATATATTAAACTGAACTTTAATGGATAATTTTATTAATAATAATATAATATGTCCTAGTAATTGGTAAGGGGGACTTATTATTAGTTATTACCAGTAAAAACTTTTGGGACATGGACTTATGCAGTTTACTTGAATTAGTAAATAGATTCAATGTAATTATTTTGGGGAAAAAAAGATTCACTGTCATTGATGAAAATGATTGGAAATGATATTTATTTTAAGTCACTTGTGTTGTTGTTTCATTTCAAGGAGTCTTTTCAGCTAGAATTGGAGAATGAATGCAATGGTAGTAACCACTTTGGCCCTGGGTTTGCAAATTATAGTTAAATTTTTCTTTTTTTCTTCTTTTATTTTTTGGTAATTTACACCTAGCAGGCTATGGTTACTATCATAACTTTTGTGGGTCATGTATGTGGCTTGTGAGTAGGAAAAATGACATGCTAAAACACGGCGGTTCAAAATTAATCTTTCGTGTAATATGAATCAAAAATCAAATGAGTAAACTAATATTGCTACTTTGATTACTAAAAGACGATGATGTTGTGGGCTGAGAAGAACAGAAAGCCATCTGTTTAACTATTTCCTCGACCATCATGTTTTTGTTTCTTGTTTAAATTGTTGGAATGTGGGCGGATTTGGTTTGGCGATGGTGCTGGGAAAGGAGAACATGAATGCCAATACTAAACTCTGATAATATATTTTTAACAATGAGCAAACAGACGATAAGACAAGGTTTGGATGACGAAGTTCTCACTTCTATCTATGGTTGTAAGTTTAATTAAAACTTAGTGCACTGATTTCTTGTTTATAGTGTGGTGGAACTACTTCATATATGTTGCATAAAATGGAGGTATCGGCGGTCATATGCATTGCGTAAGCGAAGTCTATTTCATTTGTGCTCTACTATGTGTTTCACTCAAACTTGCAAACTCTTACATTATAAAAATCTAGTTGGACAATAAAATTTTTTTAAAATAAAATCACCTTTTACTAGCAACAAAATTGGACTTTTTGTTGCTTCTTCAAAAATGTGATTTTAGTGTACCAGCGTTTCAAAAATATTTTTGAAGTAGAAACATTGTATTTGATTCAGCCTGGTCCCTTGGTTGAGATGGTAAAATTTTAAATACAAATTATGGTTTTAAAAATATTTTATATAAATGATTATATATGTACAAGGTTCAAATAATATAATGATGTCATTATATATATTGTCCATTGCAAGATATTGTGGTCAATCAATTTTTTATAATGATATTAATTTCAAATAATTTTTAACTTTACGTATTCTCACGCGGTGAATGAACTGTAGAGTTTAAGAAATTGCTTTAAGCCTATGCACGAGATGATTTTGCATGAGAGTCATGCTAAGGAAATGTGAATGAGTTTGCAAGGGTGTAAGTTGCCTTGAAATAATAAATAAATAAAATTTGACTCAAAATTAACCCAGAAAATAAATATTTGCATAATTGGTTCTGCATATTTATGACAATTTCCCCTCAAAACGGTCACTCTTGGCGTGAGCACTAGTAATTTGATTGTTAGAGCTTTAATTATATTTATATATATATAGGATAAAAAAATCTTTGCCGCTCCGAATTTTAATCTGGGTCATCTTTGTGATCAGACGGTTCAAATTTAATGAAAACAAAAAATAAAATCCCCTGTTCCTCTTTTTTTGCTGGCGTTTAGGCAGGGGGTGGGCAGGGCTAGGTGGGGCAAGCAAAGGGCGAGGAGGGGGGTGCGGGGAGTGGTGGGGGCCCAATGGAGGGGGCGGGGAGGCAGCTATGGAAGGCGTGGGGGGTAGGGAGGCGACAAAGGCTAAGGGCCGAGGGCTAGGGTGGGGGAATTATTTTTTGTTTATCAAGTTGTCGTGGCAGTAAAAGAACATACGCACCAATTCTTCTTGTGGCTTGATCTTTTAAAGGGTTTCATTTCCTTTATGAAAGTTTGCGTGGCATTTTTTTTGAAGAAATATTTATATATTAACTCTTATAAATAAAAGTATTAATAAAAACAAGCTGTTAATCAAAATATCATAAATTTTTTTAAATTCTTATAATCTATTTCTTTATTAAATTATAATTTATCTTTAATAGTAGAGGTTATATTATATCTTCATTCAATTAAAGTTTTTGTCTTTAAAATCAGAATCTATCCGTAATATAGGCCGATGTCTGCATTCTCATAATTCTGTCCTCAGTTTAAAAATAATAAATATATAAAGTCGTACTTGTCACAAGTCCCTTGCAAGTGCACCAGCATCGGAATGTTTGTATCATATAGTCACATTTTTGTCACTTAATTATAAGTTATAATCCAAGTGAGGCCATTAAATTAAATTTCTTTATGTTATCACTTGGGCGCTGTCCTCTCATTCCCAACCAATGCCCAATTTTAAGTTAGCAACAATGTTAATTTGGAAGGAAAAGGAAGGGCATCGGCACGATGCGATGATTTAATTTTATGTTATCGTTTTGTTCTTCTGAAAAGTGTTTGAACATTGATCTGCATGTACAAGGACCACTACAAACACCACCGGGAGTTCAACTTGTGCTTCGAAAACAAGTGCAGAGAGAAGCACTAAACCAGAGAGAGCAAGCAGGAATTGATTAAAAATGGATTCCTTCCATGCGAATCTCAACACGACAAGGAAAGTTATTCGACGCAGTTGGGTCTCGTGTACTTCTCCAACATTCCACTCTTTGCATGCTTAATAGTTAATTCCCCTCGCTCTACATCCAGTCCCAAGAACACCATGTTAATACGAGAATCAAAGAATTAGCAAAGCTATAAAAGCATGTTGGTAAAAGTGCGTAAATGGTTGGAAGGTTGATGGTAGGTTGGTAAGAGATTGTATATATACAGACAAGTGACTTTTGTAGCTGGTGAAACTGTATTTGAAGATGCATGAAAGGTTCTTGTGTTTCACAAAAGTTGAAGCCAACTTTAGATCAGACAACAGAGGAAAGCCACGTACGACCAACTTGACAGTGCTGCTGTTAATTGTCAGCAAGATTCGGCTACGATCATATTAAAATGATTGTATCCAAATTGTGTAACTCTTAGAAGAATATATAGATATTGTTACTGTTATGGATTACTTACAGAGAAAGGTCCTTTATATATACTTAACAATGTTGGTAATACTAGTATGAACAAGTAAATTATAAGTTGTCGTTCTCTCATTACTTAGATGGCGTTCTCTCCATTTGTTGTGCTTACCAAGTTAATTGGCCAAAGCAAACGATCTTCACAAGTTAATATTTTTATCTGTTGTACACATAATTATGTTGCGCTCTCTGCCATATAGATGTAATAATAAGTAGATCTAAGCAAGCAATTTGACCGCATGTTGTCTTCCTCTTCAAATTACATGATGAGCAGTAAGCTAGCTATTAGACAAAAAAGTTATTTACATCGCCTATGCGTTATACATGACAAACTCTCTTTGGGAGAGACCTTGGATTCTTCCCGTACGATCTTAACATATATATTTTAGTCGACCCTCAATTGTCAATATATATATTGTTAATATTTGATCATTGATTTTTGTGCATTAAATGAATATATACAATTAACTTGTAAAGAGAATAAATAAGGATTAAAATTATATATATATATATAGGAAATATGTTTCCTAT
>JAURVB010003926.1:0-12500 GCA_033002965.1 Piper betle
TGTTGGACCGCGTTAGAACCCAATCGTTCTCATTCATGCATTTCATATTTGCATCTTCATCTTGAGACGCCGAGAGTAGATCCTGGTCGGGTTAACCGAATCTAGTAGATTAACGAACGGTTCGGTCGCCGGTGACATTTCCGGGTCGGTTCACGGGTGAGCCCAAACGGGGTGTTACAGGCAGCCTAGTGCAATGCTCACATTTGCTCTCTTGGAAAGGCTACTTTACTGGCTGTACATGGCTGCCGAGGTATAAGAATATGTGGAGACTTGTCTCATTTGCTAGTATGATAAAGTCAAGAGAGACAAACCATTGGATTCGCTCTAACTATTGCCCATACCATTGAGACTATGGGAGAGTGTCTCCAGCATTGCTGACAGTGGTGAAGTATGGGTCTATCTTGGTTATTGTGGACAGATTTTCCAAGTATGGCACTTCTCATTCTTTGCACTCTACTGGAGCAAAAGCAGCTCAGTTGTTCTTCAAGAAAGTTATCGAGCTGTGGGATTGAATACTGTGAGCAATAGAGATGGTAAGTTCACGGGCATAGAACTCTTTAAATTGATGGGGACAAAGTTAAACTTTTCAACAAGCATGCACCTATAGACTGATGGCTAGACTGAGCATGTAAACACCCTTCTTGAAGAATACCTTGGGCACTTTGTAAGTGCCAACAACCCACAACACTTGATACACTTGTGGTTAGTGATGGTGGAAACAACCCACCTACATATCACTTCGCCAAGGAGTTACCATTTAATGTTGATATTGGAAGGGCCCTACTTGGAGAAGGCATGTCAGTGACACAAAGAGTGGGCCGATCAGGGTAGGAGACCAAGCAGCTTATAAGGTAGACTTTCCATGATTTTTTTGGATAATATAATGTCGATCAACCAAAATGCATCTCTTTTTGATAACTTGATAAATTCACGAGCCTAGAAATTCATTTTGCAAAATTCAACCTCAAATTGTTTCTTTTTTAGAACCAAAAAGATTTGTGTCAAACAAAGCAGATGCCAAAAAGAACAACAGACCTTGGACCCGTAGTGGATCTTGACGCACTATTTCTGCATCTCCCTGACCAAATCCACCTACATGGGGATTACTTGTTAATGGTTGATCAAGTTTTATGGATTCACCTTCTCAAACAAGAAGTTTTGGCCCTGGAGGTATATTGTCAACCACCTGGTGGTCATCCGATGCATCAGCGATGGATATTTCATATCTCATTTTTCTTTATGTAAAATTTGAGTTATTGTACCTGCAGTTGTAGCTTATAGGCTGTATTATTACTCTTGCTTCCATTTGGTTAAATTTGACCCCTACCCCTATTGGCCCCCTACATATATAAGATATTTTGGGAAGTGAGCTTCCTTATTAGTAAGAGACCTATTACAAGAACGAATAGGAAATACAATTTCCCAATATTTTTTATCAAGAATGAGATCTATTACAAGAATATTTTTTTATTGGGGCGACAACTCTGAAAATATCATAGTGTGTTGGTGAAAGTGAATCCCCACCAATTTTTGTTCTTCAGTAAATTAGAGAAAGGCCTTGTCCGGAAGTTTGAGGGACCTGTGCCTATTATTAAGAAAGTTGGGAACATGTCATACATAGTTCAGTTACTGGGATGGCTGAATGCACACCTAGTTTTCCATGCTAGCTCCTTAAAGCCCTATCATGATGATTTGGTTGACGACTCTCGTAATGTTCCAACCCGTGGTGATCCAAAAGTTATTAAGAAAGATGAAGTTTTGGAGCATATACTCACCGACCGAGTTGTGGAACAAGGGGAGAGACAGGTTCGAGAGTTCTTAGTGAAGTGGACAGGAGAACCACATTTTTGGGAACCAGAGGAATACTGCAGCCTTATGCAGACAAAGTGAGAACATATTTGGAGGCCAAGCATCGCCGTGGACGTCAACTCAAGTGAGTTGGGGAGAATGCCATGTACTTTGGTAACATTGCCCGGGCTGCCGGTAGAGCTACTTTGGTTGCCACTTCTAATAGGTATCATAAATTTCCTTCGCTATATAGAAACACCCACTTTGACCACTTCCTACCCTAGTAATGTGTGCTAGTGATCACTGTCAAGCATGAGTGTTGACTTCACTTGACGGTGGTCATTGTTGGAGTTTTGCTTGCCACCTGCACATGGCCTTTTTCATTGTTTCTGATTGCGCGCAGCCATTTGATTGCCGCCTGGGTGCAGCCCTTTGAGTTGACTGCCTGTGTGTGCAGTCATTTGCTTGCCTAGCCACCTACGTGTGGCATTCCTTGTTTTCACTACAAACATTTTAAAGCTTTCTTATTATAAATTTCCAAAACCTTTTTCTTATAGTGTCATCGGGCTAACTCATACACCCTTTTTATGGGGATCGATAGGCTGACTTGTGTCATTGGGGCTAACTTCTTGGTGCATGATAGTCGGGTGCCCGAAGTTGGCGATGGGTACCTGAAGTTGCCGTAAGCAGCCAATTGGTTACTGAAAACTTGCCTAAAGTTGCCCGAAGCAGCCAATGGGTTACCCGACAGGGACCCGAAGTTGGCTGTCCCCAAAGTTGCCAATGAAGGTTCCCATAAGTTGTCGACGGGGACTCAAAATTATCCGAAATTACCCAAAATTACCCGAAGTTGCCTGAAGCAGCCTATGGGTTAGCCGAAGTTGCTCGAAAGTTCACTAAAGTTGCCAACGGGTACCCGAAGTTACTTGCAACTTGCCCAAAGGTTACCTGATGATTCCCTGAGGTACCCCAAACCAGCCTATGGGTTACCCGAAGGTTACTTGAAGTTGCCTACTTGTACATGAAATTGCCCAGAGGATATCGGAAGGTGCTCAAAGCAGCCTATGGGATACCTGAAGTTGCCCAAACACTCTCAAAAGTTTCCGGAAGAATACCCAAAGTTGCCTATGCATTACCAGTCGATGGGTTACCCGAAGGTTACCTGAAACTACCCGAAGGTTCCGACATTGCCTGAAGGTTACCCCAAGTTGCCAATGGGTACCCGAAGTTGCCAAAAGCAGCTTATGGGATCCCCATAGTTGCCCAAAGGTTCCCCAAAGTTGCCCGAAGGTTCCCCAAAGCTGCTGACAGGAACCCAAAATTGCGCGAAGGTTACCCGAAGTTGCCAACGGGTACCCGAAGTTGCCGATGGGTACCCAAAGTTTCCGATGGGTACCTGAAGTTGCTCAAAGCAGCCTATGGAATCCCTAAATTTGCCAGAAGGTTTTCCAAAGTTGCCGACCAGTACCTGAAGTAGCTAGAAGCAGCCGATAGGTTACCCAAAGTTGCCCGAAGTTGCCAGAAGCCACCTATGGGTTACCCGAAACTTGCCTGAAGTTACCCGAAGGTTCCCTGAAGTTTCTCAAAGCAGCCAATGGGTTACCTGAAGGTCGCCTAAAGTTGCCCAAAGTTGCCTAAAGGTTACCCGAAGTTGGCGACAAGCACCCGAAATTTCTCGAATGTTGCCCTAAGTTGCTTATGGGTAATCGAAAATTGCCCAAAGCAACCGATGGGTGACCTGAAGTTGCCAAAGGTCACCCAAGTTGCCAACGGGTACCCCATGTTGCCAGAAGTAGCCTATGGGTTACCTGAAGTTACCCGGCCATCAACCTCGGTGGTAGAACATGTGATTTTTTTTTTATAGTTATGTTGTGGGTGGAGGTGGGAGGTGGGGGTCGAATCTATGCGACAAAGGGCTGAATCTCAGTGGATCATGCCACTTATAATACCCCATCACGTATTTAATTCATATGCAAAAGATTCAATTCGTCGCCTGATTGAAATTAAGATACATGGCAATCCAAGCCAGCTAATCCACCAAAACGGTGCCAATGACACAACCCATGGGAGCGCAAGACCCCCTTGCAGGTTGGCAAAGGGCGACAGGCAAGATGCGCCAGTCTAGCTTGGATTCTGACTTATAGGTGTTCAGTCATAATCCAACACACGGAAGGTTCACGCCACTGGCTTTTCAACCAAGCGTGATGAGCAATTGTGGGAATCAATAGTTCCTCTCGTACTCGGTTGAATTAATGTCATGATATGAGCATTAGTAGTGTAAAACTAACCTATCTCATGATGGTTGAAAACCAGCTCACGTACCCTATTGGCAGGCGAACAATCCAACACTTGGTGAATTTTGCTTCACAATGATAGGAAGATCCAACATCGAAGGATCAAAAAGTAACGTCGCTATGAACGCTTGGCTGCCACAAGCCAGTTATCCCTGTGGTAACTTTTCTGACACCTCTAGCTTCAAATTCTGAAGGTCAAAAGGATCGATAGGCCACGCTTTCATGGTTCGCATATGTACTAGAAATCAAAATCAAATGAGTTTTTGCCCTTTTCTTCTACAAGAGATTTTCGTTCTCTTTGAGCTTATCTAAGGACACCTGCGTTATCATTTAATAGATGTGCCACCTCAGCCAAACTCCCCACCTGACAATGTCTTCATGTAACACCCCGTTTTGGCTCACCTGTGAACCGACCTGGAAATGTAACCGGTGACCAAACCGTTTGCTAATCTACTAGGTTCAGTTAAGCCAACCCAGATCTGGCCTTGGCGTCTCAATATGGAGATGCAAACATGAAATGCATGAATGGTAACAATTGGGTTCTAACGGAGTCCTACATGCATTTGATGATATGCAACCAAAACAAAACCATTCAACAAGCAAGAAATTTAAATAAAAATCATTGATATTTACGAAAAAACGAACAAAATCTCCCCTAAAAGTGCAATAGGGCCAACTTGTCCACAACAAAGGTATATAAATATTTTATAAAAATACGATAAAACATAATAATCTACTATGGCACTCAGTCATTATCTCTTTCATTTCATCTGAGCCGAGTCTGAACTCCAAGGCTCCCTACTCATTCACAATTATCCGCTCGTCTCATAAGAAGCAATTTATCATGACAAAAACATTCTAATAATCATTCACACAGCATTAACACACCATCATTATACATTACACGTAGGAGGTACATGTGTGCGCAGTTCAGTGCTGCTCCTCCGCAGTGCCGATAGCTTTCATCACTCTCATTCCTCACCTACATATATATAGAAAAATCGTCAGTAACGAGTGTTACCGGCCCAGATTTGGGGCTCGAATTTTGCAGCCTATGGCATCCGAGGTTCGATAGGGTTCAATTGGAGGGATTCGGTGGAAGATCAGGTGATTTCGATGAATTTGGCTGAATCCAGTTTTTCGGCGACTTTCAGCGGTTTCCCGGCGACTGTCCCGGCGGTTTTCCGGTGATTGTTCTGGAGGGGAAATTGGGGGTAAGGGTTAGCACCAGCTCAGGGAGCTCATCCCAATGGTGGTGATGGCAAGGGAGGCCACGGTGGCAACGAGTTCTGTCGGGGCGGTCAGTAGCTTCTATCAGGCCCATGGCTGGCTTCGACTGCGGTGTTAGGTAAGGGGGAAATGTCGGGGGGGTCAAGGGGGTGGTCGTCGGGGTCGTCACAGCGGCGAAGGCGTGGCCCGAACGGCGGCAAATCGGCAAGGAGAGCATCACAGCTTGTAGGGCAATTCCGGTGTCGTGGCGGCGAGACAGTGGCCAGGGTGGGTTGTGGTGGCACAGCGACGGCACGGCGGGGTGGCGCAGCATTGATCGGCGACAGTGCGGCATCGGCAGCAGTGGCGGCAACAAACACAATGGGCGGCGAGGGTTTTGGGAGGGGGAAGTGTCGGGGAAAGGAGAAAAACACTCCTAGTGGCAAACTCATAAATAAGTATTGACTTGATTCCTACTTAAGTCAAAATTATAACTAGTTTGTATAAATCCTAAAAGAATCTAGAAAAAATATGGAAAAATCCCATAAAATAAAACAAGCACAACAACATCCAAATGACACACTGTATAACTAATAACCCACCCAAATATAATCCAACGCTTCCTAACGCATTATTCAGCCTAAAACTATTTCTACGATCAAACATATAACTCACGGCTGGCCTCGACTCACAGTTCCAATTTCCTCGTATCCACTGATCTGTTTGATCCTTCTCCTTGTTCATACAAAGGAAATTATAGTCCCGTACCTGCTGGTACACTGTCAAATCTTGCAGCTCCACTTTCGCCTGTCGTGTGCCCGCTACCTATTACTGCGGTTCCACTGATGTCCGGTCTCATCCCCGCCTGAAGTGGGGCAAATAGGGAGGCTGTCGTTGGAGTAACCCTCTGTGGAAACTGCTGGCTCTCCCTATACCTCTTCACCTACTGCTGGTCTCTTCTCAATTCTGGCCATAGAAAGAGCTATCTGTCTGAGCTCTCTCCTGAATTCCTCCTGCTCATGCTGCATTTGTCTCCTAAATTCCTCTTGACTTTCCTGCATTTGTATCTGAGCTTCAGCCAACCTAGCAATCGCCACGTCTCTCTCCTGTTGACTACTTCTGGTGCGGTAACTATCACGATCACTGTCTTGGTCCCGGCGACTATCTCGGTCCAGACGACTATCTCAATCTCGACGACTGTCTCGATGATGGCTCTCACCACATCGGCTAGCTGGCACTGGCACACTGACCTCTATTGGTGGCATGGCAGTCCACGGTTGACTAGATGCGGTGTCATTGTGACCATGGTCGGGACTGTCCTGTCTGGCTACTGGAGGTGATGGGGTCCTGATCTGCATTCGGCGGGTCTGTGTCACCATCCTGCTACAAATTCCTGACCTGATCTGATCACCATGTCACACCAACGGCTTGTAATAAAATCTCTGAACCAAAACATAAAGACAGAAAAGTACCTGTCGGCACAGCTCGGAGTAGCTTCGGCACACATATAACCTGTAACGCATCTACCATCTTAATCAACCAAGGGTTAGCGCTGATACCATTATTGTAACACCCCATTTCGGCTCACCTACGAACTGATCCGAAAATATCACTGGCGACGGAATTGTTCTCTAATCTACTGGGTTCGGTTAAGCCGACCCGGATCTGCCCTTGGCGTCTCAAGATGGAGATGCAAACATGAAATGCAGGGATGGGAACAATTGGGTTCTAACGGAGTCCTACATGCATGTGATGATATACAAGCAAAACACAACCATTCAACAAGCAAGAAATTTAAATAAAAATTCATTAATATTTATGAAAAAATGCACAAAATCTCTCCCAAAAGTGCAATAGGGGCCAACTTGTCCACAACAAGGGTATATAAATATTTTATCAAAATATGGTAAAACATAACAATCTACTATGGCACGCAGTCATTATCTCTTTCATTTCATATAAGCCGAGTCTGAACTTCAAGGCTCCCTACTCATTAACAATTATCCGCTCGTCTCATAAGAAGCAATTTATCAGGACAAAAACATTCTAATAATCATTCACATAGCATTAACACACTATCATTATACATTACACGTGACAGGTACATGTGTACGCAGTTCTGTGCTGCTCCTCTGCAGTCCCAACAGCTTTCATCGCTCAGATTCCTCATCTACATATATATAGAAAAACCGTCAGTAACGAGTGTTACCAATGCGGAAAATAACTAATATCAATTTGGCACAGGAGAGCAAACTCGCTTGTTGAATGAAAACCATATACTTCCTCAAGAACTCTCATGAGGGCACATATGGGAGCCGTTGCCCTCGGGTTGATAGCATCCCCCATTCTTTCTCATTCTCATACCTTAGCCATTTCTCTATCGCTTCTCGCATCAAATCACATTGATTTTTTGCCCACTACACCTTCCATTTTACTCCTGGCCTTGAGCACGAAGGCCGAGCACTCTTAGGCAGTCGCCTTTAGTACCCTTTGAAACCACAAGTCTAGACATGCGCTGCATTGCAGTACCCGTGAACCTCCACACATCCCCGGCTTTGAGGAACTTAGAGGTGGAGTTGTCAGGATCCCTCCGGAATGAAATGGCCTGCACACCATTCCAGAGCTCACTATCAACTTGCACAGGCCCGCTCGCGTAGCACGGTAGTCTTATTTCCCTCATTTAATCTCTCACTGAAAATGTGAAAACTATACATATATATAGGTCTAGGGTGGGATTTATACAATTGGCCCAAAGGGATCATGAGCTGGATCTAAAGTTTGAAAACAAAGTTGAGGGATCTCATTCTCGAGGGTTATTAATCCGGAAAAGAATTGTTGGCTAAATGGCCTAGGTTAAGTGGGAGCCGATAAAACGCCACTTAACCTGTCCTGCACATGATAAATCAAATACACAATAGAGTAGCGTAAAAACAGAGAACGAGTCCTAAACGGACATGGCAGAAGCTCCAATCGGGTCATCGCGCCTAGGCGGCGAGCTCCTACTCCGTACCTACACATCAAAACTAAATAGTAACGCCCGCTCATGATGCAGTCATACATTCTATATGACACATATATCCATCACGCATCAATCAACACACATCAACCTATATTAATTCTAGCAAGTCTACTTAGACTAGTTTGCATTAGATCTTGACCATTACCTAGTTACCCTCATTAGTTTCTTAGCCTCCATTTTTAACACTACTCAATCAAACAAATTTCATATGAGGGACTTCCGGCGGTTTTTCCGTGACTGTCCCTGTGGTTTTCGGTGATTATTCCAGCGGGGCAATCGGGGGTAAGGGTTAGCACCGGTTCAGCGAGCTCGTCCCAATGGTGGTGACGGCAAGGGAGGCCACGGCGGTGGTGACCACCGGCAGCGGCGTCGAGTTCGGTCAGGGTAGTCGGTCGCTCCAATCAGGCCCACGCCCTGCTTCAACAGCGGTGTTAGGTAAGGGGGAAATGTCGGGGAGGTCAAGGGGGTGGTCGTCGGCGTCACGGCGGCAGCGGGGCGGCCCGAACTGCTGTGAATCGACAAGGAGATCGCCGTCGCTTGTGGGGCGATTCCAACGTCGTGGCGGCAAGACAGTGGCCAGGGTGGGTTGTGGTGGCGCAGCGACGACACGGCTGGGTGGGGCGGCGTTGATCAGCGGCAGGGCGGCATCGGCAGCAGTGGCGGTGACGACCACAGTGGACGGCGAGGGTTTTGGGTGGGGGAAGTGTCGGGGAAAGGAAAAACACACTCCTAGTGGCAAACTTGTAAATAAATATTTACTTGGTTCCTACTCGATTCAAAATAATAACTAGTTCGTAATAAATCCTAAAAAAATGTAGAAAAAATATTGAAAAATCACATAAAATAAAACAAACACAACAACATCCAAATGACATGCTCTATAACTAATAACCCACCCGAATATAATCCGACGCGTCCTAACGCGTTATTCCGCCTAAAACTATTTTTACGATCAAACATATAAAAAGAAAAAAATACTGCATACTTTCATATATTCTAATAGCTCATATCTCACCATCTTTTCGACGTTATCATCATATATTTAGGTACATCTGACTCCCATCGTTCATAACTCACGGCTGGCCTCGACTCAGCACGCGGTTTATGAAATGGTTGAACCGACTGGTACGGTAATGTAAAACCCTGACTCGAGTCACTCGTTTTACAAACTTGCCTCCTTATAAAAATTTCGTTTTCGAAATTTTAGATTAAGGAGGCTTCACTCTGGTAGTTATCTACTAAATGTGAAATCTGAGGTGAGACGCTTGCGTACCTGTCACGTTTGTCGTGGCTGTGTCCATCCCAGCTGTCCATGGTGGTACCGAAACGGACGGTCGTGCTGGTGGTGTTGTTTGCATTCTACTCTGGTCCAAGGCCTGTTGTTCTTGTCCTATCATGATAGCTACAAGTCCTCTCTGCTACCGTCTCAGTGACTGTCAATCTCTGCTTCTCTGGCCTTGACCTTCACCCTGCTAGCCTCTCTGCTGTGGTTGTTGCTGAGGAGCTGGAAGTGCAAGTCTCTGCGGAGGTGCTGGGAGGGTCACCTGTTGGGTCTGGCCCGTTGGACAAGTTGAGGCTCTATGCCCTGGTTGACCGCAACTATAGCATATGTCTGTGCCCACTCTGCAATCTATAGCTCTATGTCCTGGCTGACCGCATCTATAGCATGCATCTGTTCAACGTCTTTGTTGTGCTCCTTGTTCAGGCTGATACGGTCTAGGGTGTTGCTACTTCTCGTTAAATTCCCGGTGAGGTCTAGTAGCTATAACTCGTTCTGCCTCGCTTGCAGCTCTCACAACGTCACCGAAAGTAGCAAACTTCGTTTCCAAATAGGCCATCCTGATCTCGTGATGGAAGCCTTCGTAAAAATGCTCTATCCTTCTTTCTTCTGTGGGCACCAAGTCTGGTGCATATCTCTCTAGAGCTCTAAACCTAGACTCATATTGTACCACTGTCATGGGTCCCTGCCTCAGCGTCAGGAATTCCCATTCTTTTCTCTTCCAGACATTTGGCGGGAAATACTTACCATCGAATTCCGCCCTAAATTCCTTCCATGTGATGTCCTGGGGCAGACGATGGGCAAATACAGGATTTTAGACCAAACTCCACCATACCCTGGCATCATCTTGGAATGCTCCTGTGATGATGCTCACTCGGTGCTCCATGGAGCATGCCATAATGTCAAACACTCCTATAGTTGACAATATCCACAAGAATTCCTCTTCCACGTCCAACATTCCACAGAAAAGTTGTCCACCATTCTTCACGAACTTTTCATACTGTCACAGTTCAAATTTCCTCATATCCACTAATCTATTCGATCCTTCTCATTGCTCATACCGAGGAAATTGTGGTCCCATACCTGCTGGTACACTGTTAAATCTTGCAGCTCCACTTCCGCCTACCGTGTGCCCGCTACCTACTACTGCGGTTCCACTGATGTCCGGTCTCATCCCCGCCTGAAGTGGGGCAAATAGGGGGCTGTTGTTTGCGTAACCCTCTGTTGCAGCAGTGGAGGAGGAGGCGGCAGCAGGGGGTCTATGGAAACTACTGGCTCTCCTTGTGCCTCTTCACCTACTACTGGTCTCTTCTCAATTGTTGCCACAGAAAGAGCTATCTATCTGAGCTCTCTCCTGATTTCCTCCCGATCTTTCTGCATTTGTCTCCTAAATTCCTCTTGACTTTCCTGCATTTGTATCTGAGCTTCAGCCAACTTGGCAATTGCTGCGTCTCTCTCCTATCGACTACTTCTGGTGCCGTAACTATCACCACCACTGTCTTGGTCCCGGCAACTATCTCGGTCCAAACGACTATCTCGGTCTTGACAATTGTCTCGATGATGGCTCTCACCACGTCAGCTAGCTGACCCTGGCACATTGACCTCTACTGGTGGCATGGCCGTCCTCAGTTGAGTAGATGCGGTGTCACTATGACCATGGTTGGGACTGTCCTGTCTGGCTACTGGAGGCGATGGGGTCCTAATCTGCGTCCGGTGGGTCTATGTCGCCATCCTGCTACAAATTCTTGACCTGATCTGATCACCATGTCACACAATCGACTCGTAAGAAAATCTGTTAACCAAAACATAAAGAAAGAAAAGTACATGTCGATACAGCTCAGAGTAGCTTCGGCACACATGTAACCTGTAACGCATCTACCATCTTAATCAACCAAGCGTTAGCTCTCATACCATTATTGCTCTGATACAATTATTGTAACACCCCATTTCGGCTCACCTACGAACTGACCCGAAAATATCACTGGCGACGGAATTGTTCTCTAATCTACTGGGTTCGGTTAAGCCGACCCGGATCTGCCCTTGGCGTCTCAAGATGGAGATGCAAACATGAAATGCATGAATGGGAACAATTGGGTTCTAACGGAGTCCTACATGCATGTCATGATATGCAAGCAAAACAAAACCATTAAACAAGCAAGAAATTTAAATAAAAATTCATTAATATTTACGAAAAAATGGACAGAATCTCCCCTAAAAGTGCTATAGGGGCCAACCTGTCCACAATAGGGGTATATAAATATTTTATCAAAATACGATAAAATATAAAAATCTACTATGGCACTCAGTCATTATCTCTTTCGTTTCATATAAGCTGAGTTTGAACTTCAAGGCTCCCTACTCATTCACAATTATCCGCTCGTCTCATAAGAAACAATTTATCAAGACAAAAACATTCTAATAATCATTCACACAGCATTAACACACTATCATTATACATTACACGTGATAGGTACATGTGTGCGCGGTTCCGTGCTGCTCCTCTGCAGTCCTAACAGCTTTCATTGCTCAGATTCCTCATCTACATATATATAGAAAAACCGTCAGTAACGAGTGTTACCAATGCGGAAAATAACTAATATCAATTTGGCACAGGAGAGCAAACTCTCCTGTTGAATGAAAACCATATACTTCCTCAAGAACTCTCATGAGAGCACATATGGGAGCCGTTGCCGTCGGGTTGATAGCGTCCCCCATTCTTTTTCATTCTCATACCTTGGCCATTTCTCTATCGCTTCTCGCATCAAATCACATTGTTTTATCGCCCTCTACACCTTCCATATTACACCTGGCCTTGAGCATAAAGACCGAGCACTCTCAGGCAGTCGCCTTTAGTACCCTTTGAAACCACAAGTCTAGACATGTGCTCAATTGCAGTACCCGTGAACCTCCA
>JAURVB010003926.1:17500-52018 GCA_033002965.1 Piper betle
ACTCCACCAACTAAGAACGGCCATGCACCCCCACCCATAGAATCAAGAAAGAGCTATCAATCTATCAATCGTGACTATGTCTAGACCTGGTAAGTTTCCCCTTATTGAGTCAAATTAAGCCATAGGCTCCACTCCTATTGGTGCCCTTCCATCAATTCCTTTAAGTTTTAGCCTTGGGACCAGAACCCCCCCCCCCCAAAATTCAAAAACATTGATTTCTCATAAGGTGCCAGTGGAGTCCTAAAAACAGCATTCGTCGATCCCTCGTCAGCATTATTTATGGTTGAGACAAGGAAGGTATCCGATCATCTTTCAAGCCCCCAATTTTCATCCTCGATTAATAAAAACATCCTTGGAAAATGCTTTCACAGTTGGTCATCTTTAATAAGTCTATGAATTTCACCTCTGACTATGAAATACAAATGCCTTGACTGTCCCTGTTAATCATTACTCTAATCCCAATGGCCATCACAATAAGATCAAAATCCTCTGATGTTGTCCCATGCTAATCTATACAGAGCGTAGTCTTGCTTTGATCATTCTAATTTCTTCAAAGTAATAGTGTTAGAAAATGACCTGGCCATTTAAGGCCAGGAACGTATCACCGGTAGAAGGGACGAGTCAATAGGTGCACACCGCGAGGTGGACCGATCGACCCAACCCAAAATTCAACTATGAGCTTTTTAACCACAACAACTTAAATATATGCTACAGGAGCAGGAATTACCCAATGGATCCTCGTTAAGGGATTTAGATTGTACTCATTCCAATTACTGGACTCAAAGAACCTAGTATTATTATTTATTGTCACTACCTTCCTGTTTCAGGTTTGGGTAATTTACGCACTTGCTACTTTCCTTGGATGTGGTAGTCATTTCTCAGGCTCCCTCTCTGTTACCCATCACTTCCATGGTAGGCCACTATCCTACCACCGAAAGTTGATAGAGCAGAAATTTAAATGATGCATCGCTAGCACAAAGGCCATGCGATCTGTCAAGTTAACATGAATCATCAGTTCAATGGGCAAAGCCCGTATTGATCTATTATCTAATCAATGCATCCCTTTTGGAAGTCGGGGCTTTGTACAAATATAAGCCCTAGAATTACTATGATTATCCGAGTAGTGAATACCATCAAACAAATTATGACTAATTTAATGAGCTATTCGTAGTTTCACAGTCTAAATTAGTTCATACTTACACATGCATGGCTTAATAATTGAGACAAACATATGACTACTAGCTGGATCAACCAAGTACCATCATACATAAATATGGCAGCATGGAAGCCATCGTGACATCACTTACATGGGTGTGGCCCGAAGTCCCCTATGCCCGTCATATTCTTTTTTGAGCAAATAATTCTCCGTTGTTACTGTCCAAATTTCCCACATTCATAAGCACATAGATTCCTCTTCTCCATTCGACGCATTCAAAGATAGCATAACGGTGGCAGAGGAGGCCACTTTTTTCTGCCTGCCATGCAGTCACGGTAGGACAGGTCCAGCCGAGTCTTTGTAACCAAGAATTTACCATCGCCAGTATCAACATAGGCACCCAAAAATTGACATGACATACGACTATTGGCCGACAAGTCCCCTGTTTCGGCCAGGTGAATTATGGAGGTAAGGAGAGGGCTTAGGATAAACTAGTAGTCCCGAGGGACCAACAAATGAAATGAGAAAATCAGCAGTAGTAGGACAATCTGTTCAGGATGCTACCGAGTCTACAACTCAATGGCTCCTTAGTAGGTGCCCTTTAGAGAGTTCATGTAACGACCCGCCATTTGTCACAACATTATGGGCCTAGCTGGCAAGGTGTTACTCAAAATTTAAGCAAATATGTCTAACATTTTTGTAAACAAAAACATATATAAAGATCCCAGAGTCTTGGACCGTTTCTCAGTAGCCACACTTATTTCTCAGTTAGTAAAAAAGAAAGGAGTCCTCATATTTATTTTGCTCCATGCTCTAGTTGTCAATCACCTAATCTCGTATCTGCACACCTGCGGAGGCAATTCCGCGTTAGTGATTACAACACTAAGTAGTATAATAGATAAAACAAAACAAGTACATTCCACTATTTTCATTAAGTTTATTTTAATATGCGGTGGAGCGATTCTGTTGTACTCCAAAACAATGCGCAAGAGGTATCCGCTGTGATCCGCACACCCCGGCCGTAGCCCTTTTGTGGGGAGGCTACCACTACCGTCTCCAGTGCCAGTGCCTCACACACCCCGGCCGTAGCCTTTTTGTGGGCTAGCTATCACTGCACTCAGGTGATTGCTGTGCCCCGTTTGTGGGGAAGCTCTCACTACCAATTTTAGTGCCAGTGCCTTGCACACCCCGGCCGTAGCCTTTTTATGGGGAGGCTATCGCTGCACTCAGGTGATTGGTATGCCCCGTTTGTGGGAAGCTCTCACTACCAATTTTAGTGCCAATGCCTCGCACACCCCGGCCGTAGCCTTTTTATGGGGAGGCTATCACTGCACTCAGGTGATTGCTATGCCCCGTTTGTGGGGAAGCTCTCACTGCCAACTCTAGTGCCAGTGCCTCACACACCCCGGCCGTAGCCTTTTTATGGGGCGGCTATCACTGCACTCTAGTGCCAGTGCCTTGCACACCCCGGCCGTAGCCTTTTTATGGGGAGGCTATCACTGCACTCCAGTGCGATGGAGGAATCGCTGTGCCTCACTCACCCCGGCCGTAGCCTTTTTATGGGGCGGCTATCACTACTCCAAAACAATGTCGATGCATTACACAATTTACGCACATAATATGACCCAGTGTCGGACTGAGTCAATTCTTTGACCCCGGTTGCACTCGGTGCATGGTGGTCGAATCTGGGCTCAGGCCGACCTAGGCTACCAACAAGGAAAATACAATGTTCTACCTATTATACGTACCTGACTTGTGATTTCGTCTGACTATGAACCATTAACCCTAATCTGAATAAGGGCATAAAATTATACATTAGTATAATTTTATTTTGCATGAACCTACATGCAACTACATGACTAATATACTATCAATTTTAAATGATGTAATTAGTTCATGTTAGTCTTTATTTCTTATTAAATTTTCACCAATTCTAATGATAATTAATTATTAATTATCCTCATCCAAATCCCCATTATCTAATTGATAATTCAATTATTAACATATCCCATACTTTAGTCTTTTGTATTTACCTTATATTCTAACTCAACCGCATCGAGTTCTCCTATATTGACCTGGATGCCATCCCACTTTAACAATTCATTTAACGACCCCAAAGCTCCCAGCTTTATTGTAATCAACCAGCAAAAGCTGGTATTTTCACCATGCATGGCGACCAATCAGTAATGTGGCGGCCTCCATTTGCTGCTATGGCGTCACCAAATTGGCCACCACATGGCAACCCTCAACCAGTCCTTGGTGACCCCATCCTGGCCACCCAAACAGTAACCCCGACCAGACCCATGGCGACTATTCTAGTCAGCCACATAAACAGCACTCGACCAGCCCATCTTCTTTTCCTTTCACCCAATCTCAGACTTCTATCTACCCCACTAATCTGATTGGAAAAACACCAAAGATCCAACCTTTATCCGCTGCTGTCTCATGGAACTCGGACTACACCCTACATGGGGACCTTAATTTCACCATTCATGGTGGCCGACTAGCAACCATGGCGACCATGTCCTGCCCCATCAAGGTGACGACCAGCACCACCCCAAGTGACGACGAGTCTGCCCTTTCCATGGCGGATCCACGTCTGGCCAGCAACACCACCCAATCAACACCAACCTGGTCTCCCTACACTTCCTGATTTACATCTCTCCCCGCCGGTCTGACTCGGCCACCCAAGGCGACTCCGTCCGGCCAGCAGCACCGCTGGGAACACTCCCTACTTCCAGCACGTCAACCCTACTGACAAGGATGGAGGATGGTGTTGTTGCTGCTGCTAAAACAGCAGGACGTCCTCCTGGTTTTCTTCTTCCCATGTTGATTTCTCATTTCATTCTTATGTTTAACATGTTTATGATTTATGCAACATGTGTATGCATGCAACAAAGAAAAATAAAGGAAAGGAATTACCCGAGCGAAGGAGGAAAGCCAGCATCTGTCCAAGGAGGAGAAAGATGTAGAAGACTGTAACAACCCGCCATTTTTAAAGATAATATTGTGGGCCTAACTGGCTAGGTGTTACTCAAAATTAAAGGAATTATGTCAAACATTATTAGAAATCATAACTTATAATAAAATCCCACAGTCTTGGACCGTTTCCCAGCAGCCACACTTATTCCTCAATTAAATAACAAAAAGGAGTCCTCATATTACTTTGCTCCATGCTCTAGTTGTCAATCATCTAATCTCGGATCTGCACACCTGCGGAGGCAATTCCGCGTTAGTGATTACAACACTAAGTAGTATAATAGATAAAACAAACAAGTACATTCCACCATTTTCATATATTTATTTTAATATGCGGTGGAGCGATTCCGCTATACTCCAAAACAATGCGGAGGAGGTGTCCGCTGTGATCCGCACACCCCGGCCGTAGCCTTTTTATGGGGAGGCTACCACTACCGTCTCCAGTGCCAGTGCCTCGCACACCCCGGCCGTAGCCTTTTTGTGGGGTAGCTATCACTGCACTCGGGTGATTGCTATGCCCCGTTTGTGGGGAAGCTCTCACTACCAATTCTAGTGCCAGTGCCTAGCACACCCCGGCCGTAGCCTTTTTATGGGGAGGCTATCACTGCACTCCAGTGCCAATGCCTTGCACACCCCGGCCGTAGCCTTTTTGTGGGGCGGCTATCACTGCACTCAGGTGATCGCTATGCCCCGTTTGTGGGGAAGCTCTCACTGCCAACTCTAGTGCCAGTGCCTCACACACCCTGGCCGTAGCCTTTTCATAGGGCGGCTATCACTGCACTCAGTGCCAGTGCCTCACACACCCCGGCCGTAGCCTTTTTATGGGGCGGCAATCACTGCACTCTAGTGCGATGGAGGAATCGCTGTGCCTCACTCACCCCGGCCGTAGCCTTTTTATGGGGCGGCTATCACTACTCCAAAACAATATCGATGCATTACAAGATTCACACACATAACACGACCCAGTGTCGGACTGAGTCAATTCTTTAACCCCGGTTGCACTTCGTGCATGGTGGTCGAATCTGGGCTCAGGCCGACCTAGGCTACCAACAAGGAAAATACGATGTTCTACCTATTATACGTACCTGACTTGCGGGTTCGTCCGACTGTAATCCGCTAACCCTAATATGAACGGGGCATAAAATTATACATTAGTATAATTTTACTCGCGTCGAAAATGCATGCAACTAAATATTTAATATATGCCACATTAATTAATTTATTTAATTCGATAAGGTTCAACACTTCTTTATTTAATTAATTATGCTATCGCGTAATTTCTACGCGATTATCTTTTATTGATCCATTATTTTACTTTACGAATTTATTATAAGAATAATCGTTTTATTTATCAAATATAACTTTTATATGATAAAGGTGAAGTCTCTATTAAATATTCCTCATAACCCTTCAATTTAAGTTAATTGCTTTTAATCAGCCGATTAATTAATTACCGTTTATCGTGATCGAAATTTATTAATTTCATGTAATAATTTATAAATTTATTATTTTGACCACTTAACTCATATTCCTTTAAATTAATTATTTCAATGATTTTAACACGAGTTGGTATTATTATTATGATTTTCAACTCAACCCATATCGAGTCAACCCGAAATTACAAAACTGCCATTCTTCTTCTTCTTCTTCTTCTTCCCGTCACCATTCTTCTCTTCACCCAAAACCAGCACCAAGCTCTTCTCTTTCGACCAAAATCTAGATCCTATCCTTCACCCATTGTCTCCCTTTCCTAGCAACCAAATTAGCAGCAACAATCAAAGGGCGACTGCACCACCACAGCGACGAACCAGCAGCCATGGCGACCTCGACCTGCTGCTATGGCGACTCAGACGTGGCCAGCAGCACCGCCCCACGCGTCCCCTTCTTCCCGCACAACAACCCAACGCCCAGAAGAAGAGAAACACTACCCTACAGCGTGGTATATGCAACTGGTCGTGACACAAACGCCATGGTGCTGTTGCTGCAATTCAGCAGGACGTGCTACCATCCTTGGCAATTTCAGCAGGACGTGCTACCATTCTTGGCTGTAAATTCTATGAAATCTCACCTTTAATTACTACAACATGAGTAAGGACGTTGATGCAGCAACTGATTAGCAAAAGATTATGACTTGTTGCTGTAATTAATCACAAACACACAAGAATTGCTGCACGGCAGCAACTTATGTTCGTGGGTGAATTCCTGGTTCTAATCCAGTTACATCCTCCCTTTTTCTTGTTGATTTCAGGTCTTAGTTTCCATGATTATCTTGTATTATAATCTTTGATCATATGTATGCATGCAAACTAAGAAGAAGAGAGGAAGAAACTTACCAAAACAATGGGGAAAGCCGGCGTTTGTCCAAGGAGCTTATGTGCATGACGCCCCCCCTCCTTCTCCTTATAAAATGAAAGAAGGCCTAGGGTTTATGAAAACACACTTCGTTGCCGGGTAAATGGGTAAGTGATACGGTTCACTTTACTAGTTTAAACGGTTAAATGGTATGGTTTACTTAACCGGGTAAAAATACTTAACCGGTTAACTAATACTTTCCACTTGACCGGGTAATTGATAATTAACCGGGTAGCGGGTAAATAATTTAAATAAATTCATGGATACCAACGTTCGATCCCACCGCGTCGAATATATACATATATATATATATATATATTTATTTATTTATTATTTTTTTCCGGGTCTTTACAATCTCCCCAACTTAGAACTATTTCGTCCCCGAAATATCATAGCATAAATTTGATTTACATAGATTTTATGCTACAAACAAGCTAGGATATTTTCTGGCCATTTCCTGTTCAGTCTCCCATGTCGCTTCTTCTGATCCCTGATTTCTCCATAATACCTTTACCAAAGGGATCTCCTTGCTACGGAGTGTCTTTGTTTCCCTTGCCAAGATTCGAATCGGTTTTTCCTCGTAGGTTAAATCCGACTGTAGCTCTAAATCTGCAAAATTTGTGATAATGTGATTCTCATCTCGTACATATTTCTTTAGCATTGACACATGAAAGACATTGTGTACACCATCAAGGCTTGGTGGTAATGCTAATCTATATGCACAACTTCCGATTCGATCCAAAATTGGAAATGGTCCTATGAATCTTGGCTTCAACTTCCCTGATGTTCTAAATCTGATCACTCCCTTTTTAGGTGAGGTCTTAAGGTAGACGAACTCCCCAACTTGGAATTCTAAGTCCTTCCTTCGAGTATCAGCATAACTTTTCTGCCGATCCTGAGCTGCCTTAAGCCTTTGCTGGATGAGTTGCACCTTTTCAGCTGCTTCTCTCACCATCTCTGGCCCGACTATAACCATCTCTGTAGACTCCAACCAGCATGATGGAGATCGACAAGGCCTACCGTATAAGGCTTCAAACGGTGCCATTCCTATACTGGCTTGGTAAGAGTTATTATAGGTGAATTCAGCCAAGGCTAAGTGTTTCTCCCAATCTCCTCCCCAGTCGAGGATGCAAGCTCTCAACAAATCCTCCAAGGTTTGATTGGTCCTCTCACTCTGACCATCAGTTTGGGGGTGATATGCTGTACTTAACTTGATTTGGGTCCCCATAGCTTTTTGGAAAACTTCCCAAAAATGTGACGTGAATAGGGGATCTCTGTCAGAGACTATCTCCTTTGGAATTCCATGCAGCCTGACAATGTTATTTATGTACAGTTCTGCTAAGTATTCCGCCGTCCTTGTTGATTTTGTGGGGATAAAATGAGCTGCCTTAGTCAAACGGTCCACAACTACCCATATAGAGTCATGTCTCTTCAAAGTCCTTGGGAGTTTAGTAATAAAATCACATGTGACACGCTCCCATTTCCAGGTAGGTATCTCCAAAGGTTGTAATAATCCACCGGGTAGTTGATGTTGGGCTTTGATCAATTGGCACGTCTGACACTTGGAAACAAAATCCACCACATCCCTCTTCATTCCAACCCACCAGTAGGTTCGTTTCAAGTCCTGGTACATCTTTGTAACACCAGGGTGTATTGAGAACCTTGAACGATGAGCTTCTTTTAGAATATCTCGTTTTAATGCATCATTGTTGGGTACACACAATCTCCCTCTAAATCTGATTACACTGTTGGAATCTGCTACAATGTTGGGAGTTTTGTCCAACATTTCATTGAGCTTCTCATCTTCCATTTGTGTTAGCTTAACTCGGTCCACCAATTCATTGGAGATAACCAGGTTTGCCAGTATTCCTGTCATACGTTCCACCGGGTTAATAGCTACCACCTCAGCTGACATAGCCCAAAGTCTAGCTAGTTGTTGACCCTTGTCCACCTTGCCCTTCCGACTCAACGCGTCGGCTACAACGTTTGCTTTTCCCGGATGGTATAAAATTTGGAAATCATAGTCCTTCAAGTATTCCATCCACCGTCTCTGTCGAAGGTTAAGGTCATTCTGGGTGAAGATATACTTCAAACTTTGATGGTCGGTGAAAACTTCGAACTGGGCTCCGTACAAGTAATGCCTCCAAATCTTTAGGGCAAAAACCACTGCTGCCAGTTCCAAGTCATGGGTTGCATAATTTTGCTCGTGAATCTTCAATTGGCGAGAGGCGTAAGCCACCACTTTACCATCTTGCATAAGGACACATCCTAACCCCACTAGAGATGCATCACTGAAGACCACGAATCCTTCATTGCCATTTGGTATAGTCAAAACTGGTGCAGTAGTTAAACTCTTCTTCAAAGATTGGAAACTCTCCTCACACTTGTTACTCCATTCGAACTTAACCCCCTTGCGTGTAAGCTTAGTCATTGGCGATGCCACCAAGGAGAAATCTTTAATGAACTTCCGATAGTAACCTGCTAGTCCAAGGAAACTTCGGATATCTGTGACTGACTTGGGTTGTGGCCAATCAGTAACTGCTCTCACTTTTGATGGATCCACAGCGACTCCCGCCTTTGAGACAACATGTCCGAGGAAGTTCACCTCCTTCAGCCAGAAGTCACACTTTGATAATTTGGCGAACAGTTGATTATCTCTCAAAACTTGAAGAGCAATGGACAAGTGTTTCCCATGGTCCTCCTCATTATTTGAATAGACCAGAATGTCGTCCACAAACACAATAATAAACTTATCCAAGTATTCGTGGAACACCGTGTTCATAAGTGACATAAAAGCCGCTGGTGCATTTGTCAGACCAAAAGGCATAACCAGAAACTCATAATGTCCATAGCGAGTTCGGAAAGCCGTTTTCTGTATGTCAGATTCCTTCACCCGCAGTTGATGATATCCGGACCGCAAGTCTATTTTTGAGAATATTCCGGCTGTTTTCAACTGATCAAATAAATCATCAATCCTCGGTAAGGGGTACCGATTCTTGACTGTCACTTGATTGAGCTGGCGATAGTCAACACACAATCGAAGTGAGCCATCCTTCTTCTTTACAAAAAGAACAGGGGCTCCCCAGGGTGAAGTACTTGGTCGTATGAAGCCTGCCTGCAGCAGCTCTTCTAATTGACTTTTTAACTCCTTGAGTTCTGCTGGAGCCATGCGGTATGGTGCTTTAGAAATTGGTGATACTCCCGGTGCTAGGTCAATGACAAACTCCACTGCCCGCTTAGGAGGTAACCCTGGAAGTTCACTTGGAAATACGTCCGGAAATTCTGCTACCACCGGAATCATGGACAACTCTCTGGGTTTGGACTCAGACTCTTCTAGAGTTGCCGAAAAGACTTTACAACCCTCACCAAACCACTCAGTTGCCTCACTAACCAACACAATACAAGAGGATGAATCATTCCATGACCCTTGGAAAATGACCCCCATCTCACAATTACAAGGTTTAGTCAACACTCTCCTCCCTTTACAGTCGAGGAAAGCCTGGTGTGCAGACAACCAGTCCATTCCCAATAGTACATCAAAGCCTATTATCCCATAGACAATGAAATTCCATACATAGGGTTTCCCTTGTATATCCAAGGATAGGTTAGTCACTCCTAACGTTGTGACTTCCCCGTCTCCCGTTGCAGTAGTGACCCTATAAGTCTTAGGTAATGTAGACGTTTGGAGTCCCAAACTCTTAACTAATCGGGATGATAGGAATGAATGTGTACACCCCGAATCAAATAAAACATCCACACTAACACTTTGAATCAGGATTTTACCTCGAACTGTGTGGTCCTCGTTCTCAGCGTCCTCGACGTCGACTGCAAAAAGTTTCGCCTTCCCTTTGTCCACTGGTTTTGCAGGTGCTGGGTAGCGATTAGGAGCTGGTGTCTTCTCCTTTTCAGGTTGCTCCTGTTGTTGCTTCAAGGGCTGACGACAATCGCTTTGTAAGTGTCCCATCCTTCCGCAATTGTAGCACCGACGGGGCTCCCTGCATAGCCCTGAATGCATTTTGTTGCAATTTTTACATAGTCGATACGGAATCTCCTGAAACTTCCTTTTTCGGTTCCCATCGACATTCCGTTGATAGTTCTGCTGCTGGTGTTCTTCAGACCTGTTTTTGCTACTCCCCTGGTTGGCATTCTTATGTTGTATAGTAGCCTTCCCTTGTTTCTGTGCACGGACATAGTCGTACACCAACTCATGAGTAGTGGCTGCTTCAATCACTTCAGTTATAGTGCCTCTTGGCGCTGTAGCAACCCTACTCCTCAATTCGGGCTTCAACCCCCAGAAAAATTTGTCTGCTCTGGCCCGGGCAGTTGCCAGACTCCCAGGTGCAAATCTCTCCAATTGCAAGAAATTTTTGGCATACTCTCGGACTGAATCATCCTTCTGAGTTAGAGTGGCAAATTCCAGTGCTTTCTTCTGAACAACAGACTCAGGAAAATATTGTCCATTGAAAGCTGTTACAAATTCCGCCCAAGGAATGGACGAAATCTCCCGTTGATGGAACACAGTCTTCTCCATGGACTTCCACCAATATGATGCTTCCTCCTGAAGCATGCATGTCGCCAACCGTACTTGATGGCGATGAGGCACAGAGAGAGCTCTAAATGCTTTCTCAATAATGTCCAACCAGCTCTCCGCCTTCATTGGATCAGTTCCCCCAATGAATACCTCAGCTCCGTTCTTCCGAAATTTTTCTACAGTGTATCGATCACTGTCATCCCCAACTGGCAGTACCACTTGTCGGACTACCGGTGGCACCGGGTTTGGAAGTTCTCCTCGCTCGCCCGGGTCAGCCATTCCTACCCGCTCTTGGGCGCTCCCCTGATTCCCATTTGGGACGTTACTAGGACCCGCAGCCGAATTTGGAGCTCCATTCCCCATTACCAATCCCGGTAACCTCTGCACCATGTTCTGAACCACAGAACTGGTATTTTCTGAAGCCTGCGCTAGTCCCTGTATGGCCGTCAAAATTTGGCCTAACACACTCTCCATGTTTGTGTCCGACTGCGCAGCTTGACTCGACTTCCTTCGGGTGCCTGCCATCTAAAATTTATTCGTTATGTTATAGAAAAAAAATTTTTTTTTCCTAATGACGGAGAAAGATAGATATTGGACTCTTCAACAAGGTACTTGAGTCATAAGATGTGAGCTTTTGGGAAACTTGGCTCTGATACCACCTGTAACGACCCGCCATTTTTCATGATAATATTGTGGGCCTAACTGGCTAGGTGTTACTCAAAATTAAAGCAATTATGTCAAACATTATTAGAAATCATAACTTATAATAAAATCCCACAGTCTTGGACCGTTTCCCAGCAGCCACACTTATTCCTCAATTAAATAACAAAAAGGAGTCCTCATATTACTTTGCTCCATGCTCTAGTTGTCAATCATCTAATCTCGGATCTGCACACCTGCGGAGGCAATTCCGCGTTAGTGATTACAACACTAAGTAGTATAATAGATAAAACAAACAAGTACATTCCACCATTTTCATATATTTATTTTAATATGCGGTGGAGCGATTCCGCTATACTCCAAAACAATGCGGAGGAGGTGTCCGCTGTGATCCGCACACCCCGGCCGTAGCCTTTTTATGGGGAGGCTACCACTACCGTCTCCAGTGCCAGTGCCTCGCACACCCCAGCCGTAGCCTTTTTGTGGGGTAGCTATCACTGCACTCGGGTGATTGCTATGCCCCGTTTGTGGGGAAGCTCTCACTACCAATTCTAGTGCCAGTGCCTCGCACACCCCGGCCGTAGCCTTTTTATGGGGAGGCTATCACTGCACTCCAATGCCAATGCCTTGCACACCCCGGCCGTAGCCTTTTTGTGGGGCGGCTATCACTGCACTCAGGTGATCGCTATGCCCCGTTTGTGGGGAAGCTCTCACTGCCAACTCTAGTGCCAGTGCCTCACACACCCCGGCCGTAGCCTTTTTATGGGGCGGCAATCACTGCACTCTAGTGCGATGGAGGAATCGCTGTGCCTCACGCACCCCGGCCGTAGCCTTTTTATGGGGCGGCTATCACTACTCCAAAACAATATCGATGCATCACAAGATTCACACACATAACACGACCCAGTGTCGGACTGAGTCAATTCTTTAACCCCGGTTGCACTTCGTGCATGGTGGTCGAATCTGGGCTCAGGCCGACCTAGGCTACCAATAAGGAAAATACGATGTTCTACCTATTATACGTACCTGACTTGCGGGTTCGTCCGACTGTAATCCGCTAACCCTAATATGAACGGGGCATAAAATTATACATTAGTATAATTTTACTCGCGTCGAAAATGCATGCAACTAAATATTTAATATATGCCACATTAATTAATTTATTTAATTCGATAAGGTTCAACACTTCTTTATTTAATTAATTATGCTATCGCGTAATTTCTACGCGATTATCTTTTATTGATCCATTATTTTACTTTACGAATTTATTATAAGAATAATCGTTTTATTTATCAAATATAACTTTTATATGATAAAGGTGAAGTCTCTATTAAATATTCCTCATAACCCTTCAATTTAAGTTAATTACTTTTAATCAGCCGATTAATTAATTACCGTTTATCGTGATCGAAATTTATTAATTTCATGTAATAATTTATAAATTTATTATTTTGACCACTTAACTCATATTCCTTTAAATTAATTATTTCAATGATTTTAACACGAGTTGGTATTATTATTATGATTTTCAACTCAACCCATATCGAGTCAACCCGAAATTACAAAACTGCCATTCTTCTTCTTCTTCTTCTTCTTCTTCCCGTCACCATTCTTCTCTTCACCCAAAACCAGCACCAAGCTCTTCTCTTTCGACCAAAATCTAGATCCTATCCTTCACCCATTGTCTCCCTTTCCTAGCAACCAAATTAGCAGCAACAATCAAAGGGCGACTGCACCACCACAGCGACGAACCAGCAGCCATGGCGACCTCGACCTGCTGCTATGGCGACTCAGACGTGGCCAGCAGCACCGCCCCACGCGTCCCCTTCTTCCCGCACAACAACCCAACGCCCAGAAGAAGAGAAACACTACCCTACAGCGTGGTATATGCAACTGGTCGTGACACAAACGCCATGGTGCTGTTGCTGCAATTCAGCAGGACGTGCTACCATCCTTGGCAATTTCAGCAGGACGTGCTACCATTCTTGGCTGTAAATTCTATGAAATCTCACCTTTAATTACTACAACATGAGTAAGGACGTTGATGCAGCAACTGATTAGCAAAAGATTATGACTTGTTGCTGTAATTAATCACAAACACACAAGAATTGCTGCACGGCAGCAACTTATGTTCGTGGGTGAATTCCTGGTTCTAATCCAGTTACATCCTCCCTTTTTCTTGTTGATTTCAGGTCTTAGTTTCCATGATTATCTTGTATTATAATCTTTGATCATATGTATGCATGCAAACTAAGAAGAAGAGAGGAAGAAACTTACCAAAACAATGGGGAAGCCGGCGTTTGTCCAAGGAGCTTATGTGCATGACGCCCCCCCTCCTTCTCCTTATAAAATGAAAGAAGGCCTAGGGTTTATGAAAACACACTTCGTTGCCGGGTAAATGGGTAAGTGATACGGTTCACTTTACTAGTTTAAACGGTTAAATGGTATGGTTTACTTAACCGGGTAAAAATACTTAACCGGTTAACTAATACTTTCCACTTGACCGGGTAATTGATAATTAACCGGGTAGCGGGTAAATAATTTAAATAAATTCATGGATACCAACGTTCGATCCCACCGCGTCGAATATATACATATATATATATATATATATATATATATATATTTATTTTCCGGGTCTTTACAATCTCCCCAACTTAGAACTATTTCGTCCCCGAAATATCATAGCATAAATTTGATTTACATAGATTTTATGCTACAAACAAGCTAGGATATTTTCTGGCCATTTCCTGTTCAGTCTCCCATGTCGCTTCTTCTGATCCCTGATTTCTCCATAATACCTTTACCAAAGGGATCTCCTTGCTACGGAGTGTCTTTGTTTCCCTTGCCAAGATTCGAATCGGTTTTTCCTCGTAGGTTAAATCCGACTGTAGCTCTAAATCTGCAAAATTTGTGATAATGTGATTCTCATCTCGTACATATTTCTTTAGCATTGACACATGAAAGACATTGTGTACACCATCAAGGCTTGGTGGTAATGCTAATCTATATGCACAAGTTCTGATTCGATCCAAAATTGGAAATGGTCCTATGAATATATACATATATATATATATATATATATATATATATATATTTCTGGGTCTTTACAAAGACGCCCTCCCTTTCTCCTTTTACAAAGAATGAAATGACGGCTAGGGTTTGTGGAAACACCCTTTCACTGCAATTCCTTTAATCGGGTAATTGGGTAATCAATACGGTTCACTTATCCATTTCACTTAACCTCTTAAACGGGTACTGGTATGATTCACTTAAATGGTTAAATGGATAAATATTGTGGTCGACTTGACCGATTCAAGTTGAGTCGTCCGGTTAGAAATTACTTCTCAATTAACCGGGTAATTCATATCTAACCAACTAACGAAAATTTTCCCCCACGTTCGATTTGCCCGCGTTGAATGTTATTATTATGATTATTTATATATATATATTTTTTATTTTTATTATATATTTTTTTTCTGGGTCTTCTCAGTTCACAACAAGTATATAAATGTTTTCTTTCATATGAGAGTTTCCTCTCGTGGCCAATTTAATATTAGTTATATTTTTTGGAATAGACACTCATTACTGATGTGTTCTTATAATATATGTAGGTGATGACTAGGAGTAGATGAGTCACCCAGGATGGAGGACCAGTGATGTCTCTTGCATACAAACATGTCAAACGTTAGAATATTAATGTTTTATGTATGTTGTCATTAAATTAAGAATAATTTGATGTAAGGTATGACAGTTGAAGTCATATGATGTGAGAAGTAAATAGAATGCACATATGGGTCGAGACCCAAGATTTACAATGAATTATGTAGCAGATTAGAATTTTGTGCGAATATCAATGTGTGACAGGGTGGACCTTAATTGCACTTTTAAGAGAAACTCAGTCTGTGAGATCCCTCAACTTAGTCCCACATCTAATACCTACTGGGAGAAGATCCTGTTTATAAGTGGGGATGGACTATAGATGTTTAACTTCTGGGGTACCCATTTTAAAGAAATGACTTAGCCCATTACGTTGCACTTTGGGCTGGGTTGTTACAAATGGTATCAGAGCCAACCTGGTTCCGTGTTAGATGGTGGGCTGGATTAGGAACTTTGGCTAGGTTGCCAGTCACAGGCCAGAAAGGTCGTGGGCTGGGGCTAGCAACGGGCCAAGAATAGACATTTCAGGGATGAAATTTCCTAAGGTGGGTGGATTGTGAGATCCCTCAACTTAGTCCCACATCTAACACCTACTCGGAGAAGATCCTGTTTATAAGTGGGAATGGACTATAGATCTTTAACTTCTTGGGTACCCATTTTAAAGAAATGACTTAGCCCATTACATTGCACTTTGGGTCGGGTCGTTACACAGTCCATCTTATTTTACGAATTTTTATTGATTTTATCGTAGTTATTTTTGTATGCAATTAGTTGTCATGTCATCCATGTAGTAGCAAGTTAGATTTATTTTTGTGCATTCATCCATGCATGGCAATAGACATCTTTTGCTCAAGACACCGAGAGTAGATCCTCAGGGTTGGGTTCGGGTTAACCGACCTAACTGGGACCAGTGACATTCCCGTTCAATTCCTGAGCGTGAACCGGATTTGGGGTGTTACAGTTTTGGCATGAGAGCAAATTCTTAGTCGATTCAGTTAGAAGATATTTTTATACGTGATGGGTGTACAAATATTGCTCCAAGTCCAACTGGCCGGTATATATTTTTGTTGTTGTTGTCTTTAATTTACAAATTTCTCATCAGTCGGTAGGGGTAATCATGGCAAAAACTCGAAGTACTCGGAACAGAACTCCTGTAACGACCCGCCATTTTTCACAACATTGTGGGCCTAGCTGGCTAGGTGTTACTCACAATTTAGCAAATATGTCTACCATTTCTAACAAACACATATATAAAGATCCCACAGTCTTGGACAGTTTCCCAGTAGCCACACTTATTTCTCAAATAAATAAAAGGGAGTCCCCATATTTATAGGCAGTGGAGGGATTCCGCTATACTCCAAAAACAATGCGGAGGAGGTATCTACTATGATCTGCACACCCCGGCTGTAGCCCTTTTTGTGGGGAGGCTACCACTACCATCTCTAGTGCCATTGCCTCGCACACCCCGGCCGTAGCCTTTTTATGGGGAAGCTATCACTACACTCAGGTGATTGCTACACCGCGTTTGTGGGGAAGCTCTCACTACCAATTCTAGTGCCAGTGCCTCACACACCCTGGCCGTAGCCTTTTTATGGGGAGGCTATCACTGCACTCCAGTGTGATGGAGGAATCGTTATGCCTCGCTCACCCCGGTCGTAGCCTTTTTGTGGGGTGGCTATCACTACTCTAAAACAATGTCCATGCATTACACAATTTACGCACATAATACGACCCTGTGTCAGACTGAGTCAATTCTTTGACCCCGGTTGCACTCAATGCAACGTGGTCGAATCTGGGCTTTGGCCGACCTCGGCTACCAACAAGGAAAGTATGATGTTCTACCTATTGTATGTACCTGACTTGTGATTTGGTCTGACTGTGATCCGCTAACCCTAATCTGAATGAGGGCATAAAATTATACGTTAGTATAATTTCATATGCATGAACCTACATGCAACTACATGACTAATATACTATCAATTTTCAAATGATGTAATTAGTTCACGTTAGTCTTCATTACTTATTAAATTTTCAGCAATTCTGATGATAATTAATTATTAATTATCCCCATCCAAATCACCATTAACTAGTTGATAATTTAATTATTAACATGTCCCATACTTAATTCTTTTGTATTTACCTTATATTTTAACTCGACCGCATCGAGTTCTCCAATATTTACCTGGTTGCTATTCTACTTTAACAATTCATTTAGCGACCCCAAAGCTCCCATCTTTATTGTAGTCAACCAGCAAAAGTCAGTATTTTCACCATGCATGGCGACCAACCAGTAACGTGGCAGCCTCCATTCGCTGCTATGGCATCTCCAACTTGGCCACCACATGACCCATGGTGACTACCCTAGTCGGCCACATAAACAGCACCCGACTAGACCCATGGCGGCTCCCCTTGCACCACCATGACGACGACCCTCTAGCACCACCATGATGACAACCCTCTAGCACCACCACAGCGGCGCCCACGACCAGCATGGCTGCACCACCACACCGACACCGACCTGTTCTCCCCTTGGATTTCAGACCTGCATGCCTCCTCGGCGGTCTGTTTTGGCCCTCCAAGGTGACTCCATCCGGCCAGCATCACCATCGAGAGCAATTCCCGCCTCCAGCACGTCAACCCTGCACCATGGAAGGAAACATGGTGTGGTTGCTGCTGGAAAACAGCAGGACGTCATCCTGGTTTTCTTCTTCCCTTGTTGATTTCTCATTTAATTCTTATGTTTATCATGTTTATGATTTATGCAACATGTGTATGCACGCAACAGAAGAAAAAGAGGAAAGAAAATTACCCGGGTGAAGGAGGTAATCCGGCATCTGTCTGAGGAGGAAAAATGTAGATGACGCCCTCCCATTCTCCTTTTATAATGAAATAAAATGACGGCTAGGGTACGTGGAAGCACCCCTTCACCGTAATTCCTTTAACCGGGTAATTGGGTAATCGACATGGTTCACTTAACCATTTCACTTAACCTGTTAAATGGGTACATGGTATGGTTAACTTAAATGGTTAAATGGATAAATAGTGTAGTCGACTCGACCGATTCAACTAGAATTATCTGGTTAAAAATTACTTTTCAATTAACCGGGTAATTCATACTTAACGAGCTAACGATTTTTTCCATTTAAATGAAAAAAATTTAAAATTTTCCCACGTTCGATCCCACCGCATCGAACGTTATTATTATTAGTTATTATTATTATTATTATTATAATTATTATTTTCCTGGTCTTTACAATCTCCCCAACTTAGAATTATTTCGTCCCCGAAATATCATAGCATTAATAGGATATTCATGATTAAGTACATCTCCTGTATAAGTTCATGTTACAACAATTACACGGATTTTATGCTACAAACAGGCTAGGATATTTTCTGGCCATTTCCTGTTCAGTCTCCCATGTAGCTTCTTCTGATCCCTGATTTCTCCATAATACCTTTACCAAAGGGATCTCCTTGTTACGGAGTGTCTTTGTTTCCCTCGCTAAGATGCGAATCAGTTTTTCCTCGTAGGTTAAATCCGATTGTAGCTCTAAATCTGCAAAATTTGTGATAATGTGATTCTCATCTCGTACATATTTCTTTAGCATTGACACATGAAAGACATTGTGTACACCATCAAGGCTTGGTGGTAATGCTAATCTATATGCACAACTTCCGATTCGATCCAGAATTGGAAATGGTCCTATGAATCTTGGCTTCAACTTCCATGATGTTCTAAATCTGATCACTCCCTTTTAGGTGAGGTCTTAAGGTAGACGAACTCCCCAACTTGGAATTCTAAGTCCTTCCTTCGAGTGTCAGCATAACTTTTCGCCGATCCTGAGCTGCCTTAAGCCTTTGCTGGATGAGTTGCACTTTTTCAGCTGCTTCTCTCACCATCTCTAGCCCGACCATAACCACCTCTGTAGACTCCAACCAGCATGATGGAGATCGACAAGGCCTACCGTATAAAGCTTCAAACGGTGCCATTCCTATACTGGCTTGGTAAGAGTTATTATAGGTGAATTCAGCCAAGGCTAAGTGTTTCTCCCAATCTCCTCCCCAGTCGAGGATGCAAGCTCTCAATAAATCCTCCAAGGTTTGATTGGTCCTCTCACTCTGACCATCAGTTTGGGGGTGATATGCTGTACTTAACTTGATTTGGGTCCCCATAGCTTTTTGGAAAACTTCCCAAAAATGTGACGTGAATAGTGGATCTCTGTCAGAGACTATCTCCTTTGGAATTCCATGCAGCCTGACAATGTTATTTACGTACAGTTCTGCTAAGTATTCCGCCATCCTTGATGATTTTGTGGGGATAAAGTGAGCTGCCTTAGTCAAACGGAACACAACCCCGCCCCGCCGTGCAGTCGCCGTGCCGCCACGACCCACCCCGGCCACCGTCTCGCCGCCACGACGCCGGAATCGCCCCGCGAAGCCGCGTCGGCCGTCGCCACTCCGGGCCTGATTTCGCCGCCGTCCGGGCCGCTCCGCCGCCGCTGTGACGCCGACGACCACCCCCTCGCCGTCGCCGACGTTTCCCCCACCATCCCGACCGCCGTCGAGGCCGGCCGGAGCCCCGATTGGAGAACGCCGCCGCCGCCGCCCGTTTTCAACGCCGCCGCCGACGGCCATCGCGGCCTCGGTTGCTCTGTTTGACACCGCCATCGGACCAAGCTCGTCGAGCTGGTGCCGATAGACCCCCTGATTGCCCCGTCCCGAATCGTCGCCGGAAAACCGTCGGAATCCGCCGGAAAACCGCCGACACTCGCCGGAAAACCGCCGGAACCGCCGGAAAATTGGATTCGTGGGAAGTTCGCCGGATCATCCGCCGAACGCACCCGGTCCAATCTGATCGGACTTCGGACGCCGCTAGGTGCCGAATTCGAGTTTCGAGCCGCGAAACGGAAACCCTAGCCGTCGCCGATTTTCGACGACGCGAGGTATAATTTATTTTAACTTAATTATTTGAAAGTATTGATTATTAGAATTTGCATGCTATGATTGATGAATTGTGCATTGTAATTACTATATATAAATGTGGATTTGATTTAGAATAAAATATGAAATTTGTGGAATTGTGTGGTGTTAAAAATAGAAGTTATGAAACTAATTAGGGTTATTAAGTAATAATCATGATCTAATGCAAACTAGCCTAAGTAGACTTGCTAGAATTGATATAGGTTGATGTGTGATGGTTGATGCGTGATTGTGTTGATTGTGCGTGCATGCTATAGGATGTGTGATTCATCATGCGGGCGTTAGTTTTTAGCTTGATTGTGTAGGTACGGTGTAGGAGCTCGCCGCCTAGGCGCGTGGACCCGTTTGGAGCTTCTACCAGGTCCGTTTAGGACTCGTTCTCTGTTTTACGCTACTCTATTGTATATTTGATTTATCATGTGCAGGACGAGTTAAGTGGCGTTTTATCGGATCCCACTTAACTCGGGCCATTTAGCCAACAGTTCTTATTTCGGATTAATAACCCTCGAGGATGAGATCCCTCGAGTTTGTTTTCGAACTTCAGATCCAGCTCACGATGCCTTCGGGCCTATTGTATAAATCCCAACCCAGGCCTATATATATATAGTTTTCGTGTTTTCGGTGAGAGATGGAATGAGGGTTACTTGCGGCCACGTCTTCAGATAGGGCGTGTGCCCGGAAGAGCGGGCTCTGGAGCTGGGGAGAACCCACTTCGTTCCCGAAGGATCCGGACAACTCCACCTTTGAGTTCCTCAAACCCGGAGAAGTGTGGAGGTTTACGGGTACTGCAATGCAGCGCATGTCTAGACTTGTGGTTCAAAGGGTACTGAAGGCGACTGCCTGAGAGTGCTCGGCCTTTGTGCTCAAGGCCAGGAGTAATATGGAAGGTGCAGAGGGCGGTAAGGAATGAAATTTGATGCGAGAAGCGATAGAGAAATGGCCAAGGTATGAGAATGAGAAAGATAGGGGGACGCTGTCGACCTGGGGCGACGGCCCGACGGCGACGGCTCCCGTATGTGCCCTGATGAGAGTTCTTGAGGAAGTATATGGTTTTGATTCAACAGGAGAGTTTGCTCTCCTGTGCCAGATTGATATTAGTTATTTTCCGGGCCGGTAACACTCGTTACTGACGGTTTTTCTATATATATGTAGGTGAGGAATGCGAGCGATGAAAGCTGTCGGGACTGCGGAGGAGCAGCACGGAACCGCGCACACATGTACCTGCCGCGTGTAATGTATAATGATGGTGTGTTTAATGCTGTGTGGATGATTATTACGATGTGTTTGTCTTGAATGAATTACTTGTTATGAAACGAACTGATAAATATGAATGAGTAGGGAGCCTTGGAGTTCAGACTCGGCTCGGGTAAAAATGAATGAGATAATGATTTAATGTCATGGTAGATTGTTATGTGTTATCGTATTTTCATAAAATAGTATATATTTTCTTTTGGTTTCTCATTTGTTGTTTTGTCTTGTTTTTGCTTGTACATCACAGCATGCATGTAGGACCGCGTTAGAACCCAATCGTTCCCATTCATGCATTTCATATTTGCATCTCCATCTTGAGACGCCGAGAGTAGATCCTGGTCGGCTTAACCGAATCTAGTAGATTAACGAACGGTTCGGTCGCCGGTGACATTTCCGGGTCGGTTCACGGGTGAGCCGAAACGGGGTGTTACAGTAGTGGTATCAGAGCCAACTCTTGGCATATGTTCACTGATACCAACAGTGGTATGCAGAGCCAACTCTTGGCATATGTTCTCTGATACCAGTAGTGGTATCAAGATGCTAACCCTTGGTTGATTAAGATGGTAGATGCATTACAGGTTACATGTGTGCCGAAGCTGCTCCGAGCTGTACCGACAGGTATTTTTCTGTCTTTATGTTTTTGTTCACAGATTTTCTTACCTAACAGTGGTGTGACAGGGTGAGTAGATTAGAGTAGGGTACACAAACAGGATGGTGACACAGACCCGTCGGACGCAGATCAGGACCCCATCGCCTCCAGTAGTCAGACAGGATAGTCCCGACCATGGTCACAGTGACACAGCTTCCAGTCGACCTAGGACCACCATGCCACCAGCAGAGACGAGTGTACCGGTATCAGCTAGTCATCGCACAGAGAGCCATCGCCGAGACAGTCGACGCGACAGTCACCGCAGTGGGAGTAGTCGACAGGAAAGGGATGCTGCAATAGCTAGGCTAGTTGAGGTTCAGATGCAAATGCAGCAGAATCAGGAGGAATTTAGGAGAGAGCTCAGACAGATAGCTCTATCAGTGGCTAGAGCAGAGAAGAGACCAGCCGTGGATGAAGAGGCGCAAGGAGAGCCAGTAGCGCCCATGGGCCCTCCGCCGCCGCCTCCTCCTCCACCGCTGCAACAGGGAGCTACCCCCGCAACAGCTCCTCTGGTTGCCCCACTTCAGGCAAGGATGAGACAGGACGCCAGTGGACCTGCGATAGCAGGTAGCGGGCAAACCGTAGGGGGAGTGGAGCAGTTGGAGGTGACAGTGTACCAGTTGGTACGGGATCACAGATTCCCCGATTATGAGCAAGCAGAGGGATCAAACAGATCTGTAGACGTGAGGAGTTTGGAATTGTGGCAATATGAGAGATTCGTGAAGAATGGCGGACGACCTTTCTTTGGGAAGTTGGATGCTGAGGAGGCATTCCTATGGATATCGTCGGCCATAGGAGTGTTTGATAGTATGGCATGCCCCGTAGAACATAGAGTGCGCGTCGTCACAGGAGCATTCCAAGACGAAGCGAGGATATGGTGGAGTTCGGTGCAGAATTCTGTATTTGCTCATCGCCAGCCTCAGGACATCACTTGGGAGGAATTCAGAGTGGAATTCGATGGAAAGTATTTTCCACCAGATGTTAGGAGAAGGAAGGAACGAGAGTTCCAGATGTTGAGGCAAGGGCCTATGACAGTAGTACAGTATGAGACGAGGTTTAGAGCGTTGGAGAGATTTGCACCAGATTTGGTTCCAACCGAAGGAAGAAGAATAGAGCGCTTCTATGAAGGCCTCCATCATGAGATTCGGATGGCATACTTGGATAGGAAGTTTACTACCCTCGGTGATGTAGTGAGAGCTGCAGGTGAAGCAGAGCGGGTGATAGCTACACGACCACGTCGAGATGTCGACCAGAGGCAGCAACATCCGAGGCCATATCAGCCAGAGCAGGGGGCACAGCAGAGACGACGTGTAGATGCGCCAGTAGCCATGAGAGCCATGGATGGCCAGGTACAGGGCAGCAGAGCCCCAGTCTGTCAGAGTTGCCAACGCCATCATTGGGGAGAGTGCAGAGCAAGCAGAAATGTATGCTACAACTGCGGTCAGCCAGGGCACCGAGCCGCTGAGTGTAGAGTAGGCACTAGGGTTTGTTACAACTGCGGTCAGCCAGGACACAGGGCCGCAGAGTGCAGAGGAGGCACTAGGGCCTGTTACAGTTGCGGTCAACTGGGACATAGGGCTGCAACGTGTCCGACTGGCCAGACCCAGCAGTTGACACTCCCAGCGCCTCAGCAGAGACTTGCACTTCCAGCTCCCCAACAGCAGTCACAGCAGAGAGGCCAACAGGGCCGTGGACAAGGCCAGAGAGGTGGAGACCAACAACCACTGGGGCAGCAGCAAAGGGGACAAGATCAGAGAGGGTACATGGCTGCAGGACAGACTAGGAAGCAGAAGGGTAGGCCGCAGCCACAGCCACAGCCACCAATTAGCTCAGAATCAGGCCGCACCATCTGCCCCAGAGCAGCAGCAACCAGCAAGGATGTACGCAGCCACCGTAGCAGAGGCCCTTGAAGATACGACGGTCGTGACAGGTACGCTTTCCGTAGGCCTTGTACCTGCACGTGTCTTGTTTGATTCTGGATGTACGCACTCCTTCATTTCGTACATGCACACTAATAGGATAGGGTATAAGATAGAGGAGTTAGGACATTCACTGTTAGTGTCCACCCCCGCCGGTAGTGTAATAGCTACGGGCGAGTGTGTGCGTGATGTCCCTGTTGAGATTCAACAGCGACAGCTTGTAGCCGATTTGATATTATTCAAGCTACAAGAATTTGATGTGATATTTGGGATGAATTGGATGTCCAAGCAAGGAGCAGTGATAGATTGTCGAAGGAAGACTGTGACTTTCCGCCATGGAAGGCGCCGTTTTTTCTTCCAAGGTCAGGGCCGAGATAGGGAGCAAGGATGGATATCCTATCAGAGTGCAGTGAGACAACTGGACAGAGGCAGTGAACTGATAATGGCAGCGTTAGTTTTGACTGAGCAGAGTGGACCAGGGGAACAGCCGAGTATAGAGGAGATTCCAGTGGTCTGCAAATTTACAGATGTATTTCCTGAGGAGATTACTGGATTGCCGCCAGACAGAGAGGTGGATCTTGCCATCGAGTTGATGCCTGGCACAGCCCCAATTTCGAGAGCTCCGTATAGGATGGCACCTCTGGAGCTCAAGGAACTGAAGGAACAGCTACAGACACTGTTGGACCAAGGATTCATCAGACCGAGCGTTTCCCCTTGGGGCGCACCGGTGTTATTTGTGAGGAAGAAGGATGGAAGCATGCGGTTATTGTTAAGTGTTTAAAATATACAATATTTACACAAGTTTTTTAATATGATTTTGTACTTCTCGGGTATAAACATTATTAATTAAGTAATATTTTACTTTATTATTTTAGTTAGTTAATATTTTATTATATATGCTTAATTTTGATGTTTTAATGCAGAAAAAGATGAATAAATTAAGCTTTGGATTTGATTGGTCATGACACTTGGCGCCACCCAATGGCTACAATGTTATGATGTTCAATGGAGTCGAACAGTTGGAAACTTAAAGGGACATTATAATTAATTAGATTACATCGATTTGTGAACACCCTCTTCGAATTCTTGTATCTCCACTTCTATATAAAGGGGTGGTCATTTGTTGTTGATCATATCTCATCTCTTGGCTTCGGAGTGTAGTGAAAGTAGTAGTTTTAGTTTTTGTAATTCCTTTTTATTTTATAATAAAAATTAGTTTCTTCTTTATAATGTTTTCTATTTTTAGTATGGAGTAGTCTCTAATATTTCGTTCTAGAGAAGAATGGAACTTAACATGATTTAATTGAATTCATTTCACCTCTTATTCTTTTATTCAATCAAATTGTTTGAATTATCATATTCTTAATGCTAAGAATAGATTGATCACCTAATTCTTAGATCACGAGGTTTAATTAGATTTCGGGAGAAATTAATTAGATTAGTCATTGATAATTCATCATACGATGAGTCCTTTGACTTGTTTGTCATTGTGGTCGGGAGATACACAACACCGTATGCGATTGTAAGGCAAATCTTAATGCATTATTTTGTTGATTAATCAATTATCACCGGGAGGTAGAAATTGAGGCAAAATAATAGAAGCATGAAGGAGCGGGAGCCACCATGTCATATAATTATCCTAGATCGACAATCCGAGGGAATAAAAGATAAGAGTAAGATTTGATGAAGATTAAATTGATGTTAAGGAAAATTCGACTCTAGAACGAGTTTTATAATTTTAATATAGCTTTTAATTTAAAGTTATTACATAGAATTAGTTAAGTTTCTTGTTTTTGTTTTGTTCTTCATTTTATTTTCTTTAATTAATTATAGGAAATCCATCTCCCTGTGGGACGATACTCGATTTATCATTATATTACTTGTTTCGACTGTGTATACTTGCACGTCATTGAAAATAGTCTAGCAAGTTTTTGGCGCCATTGCCGGGAGATCGAATTTTCTTGATTAATTTAGGATTAGAATTTTGAGTGTTTTTCTTTTCTTTTTAGATTTTAGTGTCTGATTTAAAAAAAAAAACTATATCATTGTCTTCTTCCTTGCTATCATTTATTTGTTACCATTTGTTTATTAGTTCGGTCACCTTTGTCTTCTTGTGATCCAGAGATTGAAAGGACTTTGAGAAATTTGTGTGCCGCTGGAAGAAGAGCAGAAGAAGCCATAGAGGAAGAAGCCATGCATTCATGGAGGACTACCAGAGTTTTAGAATTAGATGCACTTACTGCTTTATCTGCTCAAGTCAATGCTTTAACTAATCAAGTTCAAATTCTTAATATACAGAGACAGGTTAAGGCTGTAGAACCAAGGTGTGAATGGTGTGGACAAGGACATTCTACAGGTCAATGTACAACAGATCAAGTTAATTATGTAGGCAACTTTAATAAGAACAACAATTCCTATTCCAACACCTACAATGCGGGCTGGCGCAATAACCCCAACTTTTCATGGAATAATTCTCCACAATCGGCTGCTGTTCCCACTAATCCACCAACACCATCACAGCATTATCAACCCCCTTCACTTTCTTTTAAGCCACAACAACCAGATTTGATCCAAATGTTCAATTCCATGCAACAAACTATGCAACAATTCATGCAGAATCAGCAACAACAACAACAACAGTTTATGCAACAAGTTATGGTGCAATTAAACAAGGAACCAAGTGAGCAACCCAAGGGTGTACTTCCTAGCCAACCAGAACAACCAAGGAATGATGGTCAAGAGCATTGCAAAGCTATAACAAACCAGAGTGGTATTACTTTACAGGAACCAGTTCAGCCCAATAAAGTTAAGGAAAAAGATGAAAAACCAAATAACGAAAATGAACTCAATACATTGGTTAGCTTACTCGGATGCAAAGGGGATCAGTTTAGTAATTCATTACATAAATCCATAATTTCTCTTCATGAAGAAGATATTGATGTAGATGAGATGGTTAAAATATTAGATTTACAACCAATTTTGCCTCAACGATTCAAAGTTGTGGAAACCTTAGATCTACCATTCCACAAATTGCTGTCATCAATTGAAGTACCACTTATTTTAGAGCTAAAGCAACTTCCAAAACATCTCAGGTATATTTTCTTAGGGCTTGATGACACTCTTCTTATTATTATATCTTTAGAGCTAACTATATTGCAGAAAGAGAAGCTGATTAAAATACTAAAAGATCACAAATCAGCTATTGCTTGGACTATAGCAGACAAACATGGCATCTGGTGTAGTTGCTGGTCATTTTCTCCTTGACAAAGTTTTTCCACATGGTGCAATTGAAATTAAGACTGAGCAAAGGGATCGATCATTTAAAGTCAATAAAGAATGTGTCAAGTGCAAATTCAATTATTTATGATAATCATCCACCAACTAATTGATACGAGGGAGTTCACTTTCACTTCTTTTTCTTTATTTTTATTTTTGAGGACAACGTTTAGTTTAAGTTTGGGGGTGATGCCTTAATTTTGTGTATATTGTTCATGCTCGACTCATGTTTAGATTTAGATATAGATATATATAGTACAGTTTAGTGTAAAATTTTTATTATACAATGGTATTTTAGTCTCTTGGTTCAATGATAGATACATGTGAATTAGTCTTACCTTTCTTGGGACAACTTGATTAATTGATATGAGGGATGAACTGAGTAAAAGATTGCATTTGAGAGTTGGTTCTCTACCTTATAATATTTTCACAATCCTTTGGTTTAGATGATTTCAATGAATGTTCTGCAATGAGGATTGTACATGATGGTCATGACTTTTAGAATTTGCCCTAGCGACTTTCGAGGAAAAATATTTGGTTTGCCATGTTGATGGAAAATGATATAGACATTTCTTTTTGATGAGTCTGGGCCTTTCTTCAAGCCTACCTAATATAAATTATCCTTTGTACACAATTTCATGGCCTTTATTATACATATTTGTTTGATTACCCTTATTTTAGCCTTGGCCTTTTTATTGAAAATATATCTTGCTGCTTGAGTCCTAGCACCCTAGTGTTTTGAAATCGTTCTAAATTCTAACAAGGATGAAACTTTGAGTAGTATAGAGGGAAGGCATTTCTTGTCATAGAGCAGTGATTAAAAAGATAATGTGGATTTTATTGGTACTTTGCTTTGTAAAGAAAAATGAAGAAAAACAAAGGAAAAAAAGAAGAAAAGAAAAAGATGAGGCAATGATCCTCCACCATTAAATACAAGATGAAGCAATAGTCTTCCACTGGTTTGAAATAAAAGAAAAAAAGAAAAAGTAGCGGGTAGTCAATGGAAAATCAAAGCAAAGTTAATTCTTATATTGGGTCAAGTCGATACTACATTTAAGGAAGTTTGTGTCATATTGATACGGTGTTTGGGGATTTGCTAATCTTATATGTTAGGATTTAGAAAGGATTTTTAATTCTAGGGTGCATATTAGCCTCTGATTTTTCAATCTTGTCTATTCTATTTTTGGTCCCTAGCCCTTGGCCTCGTTACAACCTACAAAGACCTATTGATTCTATTGAATTGGCATTGCCTACATTAGTGGAGCTGGGAGCGAAAGGTGAACATATTTAAGCATGTGCTTGATTGTATTCTGTAACGACCCGCCATTTTTCACGATATTGTGGGCCTAACTGGCTAGTTGTTACTGGGCCTAACTGGCTAGTTGTTACTCAAAAGTAAGTAATTATGTCAAACATTTTTTATAAATAATAACATACATAAACATCCCACAGTCTTGGACCGTTTCCCAGCAGCCACACTTATTTCTCAATTTAAAAGAAAAGGAGTCCTCATATTTATTTTGCTCCATACTCTGGATGTCAATCACCTAATCTTGTATCTGCACACCTGCGGAGGCAATTCCGCATTAGTGATTACAACACTAAGTAGTATAATAGATAAAACAAAACAAGTACATTCCACTATTTCCTTATGTTTATTTTAATATGCGGTGGAGCGATTCCGCTATACTCCAAAACAATGCGGAGGAGGTGTCCGCTGTGATCCGCACACCCCGGCCGTAGCCTTTTTATGGGGAGGCTACCACTACCGTCTCCAGTGCCAGTGCCTCGCACACCCCGGCCGTAGCCTTTTTGTGGGGTAGCTATCACTGCACTCGGGTGATTGCTATGCCCCGTTTGTGGGGAAGCTCTCACTACCAATTCTAGTGCCAGTGCCTCGCACACCCCGGCCGTAGCCTTTTTATGGGGAGGCTATCACTGCACTCCAGTGCCAATGCCTTGCACACCCCGGCCGTAGCCTTTTTGTGGAGCGGCTATCACTGCACTCAGGTGATCGCTATGCCCCGTTTGTGGGGAAGCTCTCACTGCCAACTCTAGTGCCAGTGCCTCACACACCCCGGCCGTAGCCTTTTTATGGGGCGGCAATCACTGCACTCTAGTGCGATGGAGGAATCGCTGTGCCTCACTCACCCCGGCCGTAGCCTATTTATGGGGCGGCTATCACTACTCCAAAACAATATCGATGCATTACATGATTCACACACATAACACGACCCAGTGTCGGACTGAGTCAATTCATTAACCCCGGTTGCACTTCGTGCATGGTGGTCGAATCTAGGCTCAGGCCGACCTAGTCTACCAACAAGGAAAATACGATGTTCTACCTATTATACGTACCTGATTTGTGATTACGTCTGACTGTGATCCGTGAACCCTAATACAGTAATGGGGAGGTCGCCTGGGACGGAGATGAGGGATGAAATACTCACACAGTAATGGGGAGATCGCCTGGGACGGAGATGAGGGATGAAATACTCCCTCCTCCTGCATATATATACACTTCAACCATTCCCTCCATTAAATTCTCATACCCCATCATCCATTGGTATTTCCTAGGTTCAATGACCCCTTCATTAAATTCTCACACCCCATCATCCATTGGTATTTCCTAGGTTCAACGACCCCTTCATTAAATTCTCACACCCCATCATCCATTGGTATTTTCTAGGTTCAACGACCCCTTCATTAAATTCTCACACCCCATCATCCATTGGTATTTCCTAGTTTCAACGACCCCTTCTCTTTTTTTAAAGAATAAATGACGGCTAGGGTTTGTGGAAGCACCCTTTCATCATAATTCCTTTAACCGGGTAATTGGGTAATTAACACAGTTCACTTAACCTTTTCACTCAACCTCTTAAATGGTATGGTTCACTTAATTAATGTGTTCTACTCGACTGATTTAACTAGAATCGTCCGATTAGAAATTACTTTTCAATTTAACTGGGTAATTCATACTTAACCAGCTAAAAAATTTTTTTTTCCGGGTCTTTACATATTCTCTTGGTTGTAGATGAGAATGATAAGCCAATAGACTATCACACACACACACAGAGCTTTCTTTTGGACGTGATTGATGAAAGGGAATTTCTGATTTGATTGACATCTTGTTGACTCTTGAGGGTTTGATTGAGAATCATTTGAGAACGTAATGGGGACTAAGTATTTTTGTGCAGTAAAATTTTCTTTGTTATGATATTTTGCTCGGGATGTGCAAAAGTTTAAGTGTGGGAGTGTGTTAAGTGTAACACCCCGTTTCGGCTCACCCGTGAACCGACCCGGTAATGTCACCGGTGACCGAACCGTTCGCTAATCTACTCGATTCGGTTAAGCCGACCAGGATCTACTCTCGGCGTTTCAAGATGGAGATGCAAATGTGAAATGCATGAATGGGAACAATTGGGTTCTAACGCTGTCCTACATGCATGCTATGATGTACAAGCAAAATAAGACAAAACAACAAATGCGAAACCAAAAGAAAATATATACTATTTTATAAAAATATGATAACCCGAGGTGGTTTCGTGGGGCGAGGTGGTTTCGTGGGGATCTACTCTCGGCGGAATGTGGCTCAAAGTGGCGGCGGCCGAGGTGGTTTCGTGGGGCAATTCCGGCGTCGTGGTGGCGAGACGGTGGCCGGGGTGGGTCATGGTGGCACGGCGACGGCACGGGGGCGGGGCGGGGCGGCGTTGATCGGCGTCTGTACGACGTCGGCGGCGGCGGCGGCGACGAGCACGAGGGGCGGCGAGGGTTTGGGTGAAGAAGGGTCGGGAGGGAGAAAAATACCCTAAATGGCAGTTTCATAAATAAGTATTGACTCGATTCCTACTCGAGTCAAAATAATATCTAGTTCGTAATAAATTCCAAAACAAATGTAGAAAAATAGGGAAAAATTCCATAAAATAAAACAAACACAACAACATCCAAATGACATGCTTTATAACTAATAACCCACACGAATATAATCCAACGCGTCCTAATGCGTTATTTGGCCTAAAACTATTTCCATGATCAAACATATAAAAAGAAAAAAATACTGCATACTTTCATATATTCAGATAACTCGTATCTCACCATCTCCTCGCCGTTATCATCATATATTCAGGTACACCTGACTCTCATCGCTCATAACTCACGGCTGGTCTCGACTCAGAGCGCGGTTCATGAAACTGACTCAACTCGAACCAACGGTCGAACAGACTGGTTCGGTAACGTAAAACCCTGACTCGAGTCACGGGTTTTACAACCTTTCCTCCTTATAAAAATTTCATCCTCTAAATTTTAGATTAAGGAGGTTTCATTCCGGTAGCTATCTACTAAATATGAAATCCGAGGTGAGACACGTGCGTACCTGTCACGTTTGTCGTATCCTCCAGTGCTTCAGCAATCGTGGCTGTGTCCATCCCTGCTGCCCAAGGTGGTACCGAAATGGATGGTCCTGGTGGTGGTGTTCTTTGCATTCCTCTCTGATCCATGGCTTGCTGTTCTTGTCCTGTCATGATAGCTACAAGTCCTCTATGCTGCTGCCTCAGTGGTTGTTGGTCTCTGCCTCTCTGCTATGGTTGTTGCTGGGGAACTGGGAGTGCAAGTTTCTGCTGAGGTGCTGGGAGCGTCACCTGTTGAGAATAGCCAATTGGACAAGTTGCGGCTCTATGCCCTGGTTGACCGCAACTGTAGCATACGTCTGTGTCCACTCTGCACTCTATAGCTCTATGTCCTGGCTGATCGCATCTATAGCATGCATTTGTGCCTGCTCTGCACTCACCTCCATGACGACGTCGGTAATTCTGACAGAAGGGTGCTCTGTAGCCCTGAACTTGGGCATCCATAGCCCTCATGGGAACTGGTGCATCGACCGATGTCTCTGCTGTTCTCCCTGCTCTGCCTGATACGGCCTCGAATGTTGCTACCTCTGGTCAACATCCTGGCGAGGTCTAGCAGCTATAACTCGTTCTGCCTCGCCTGCAGCTCTCACAACATCACCGAAAGTAGCGAACTTCCTATCCAAATAGGCCATCCTGATCTCGTGATGGAGGCCTTCATAAAAACGCTCTATCCTTCTTTCTTCGGTGGACACCAAGTCTAGTGCAAATCTCTCTAGAGCTCTAAACCTAGTCTCGTATTGTACCACCGTCATGGGTCCATGCCTCAGCATCTGGAATTCCCGTTCCTTTCTCTTCCTGACGTTTGGCAGGAAATACTTTCCAACAAATTCCGCGCTAAATTCCTCCCATGTGATGTCCTGGGGCTGACGATGGGCAAATACAGAATTCTGGACTGAACTCCACCATATCCTAGCTTCGTCCTGGAATGCTCCTGTGATGATGCACACTCGGTGCTCCGTGGGGCATGCCATCGTGTCAAACACACCCATGGCCAACGATATCTACAAGAACACCTCTTCTGCGTCCAACTTTCCAAAGAAAGGTCGTCCACCATTCTTCATGAACTTTTCGTACTACCACAGTCCTAATTTCCTCGTATCCACTGATCTGTTCGATCCTCCTTCTTGCTCATATCGAGGAAATTGTGGTCCCGTACCTGCTGGTACACTGTCAAATCTTGCAGCTCCACTTCTGCCTGCAGTCTGCCTGCTACCTACTGCTACGGTTCCACGGATGTCCAGTCTCATCCCCGCCTGAAGTGGGGCAAATAAGGGGGCTGTAGTTGGAGTAGCCCTCTACTGCAGCAGTGGAGGATGAGGCGGCGGCAGCGGGTCCGTGGAAACTACTGGCTATCCCCGTGCCTCTTCACCTACTGCTAGTCTCTTCTCAGTTCTGGCCACAGAAAAAGCTATCTGCCTGAGTTCTCTCCTGAATTCCTCTTGGCCTTCTGCATTTATCTCCTAAATTCTTCCTGACTTTGCAGCATTTGTATCTGAGCTTCCGCCAACCTAGTGATCGCTGCGTCACTCTCCTGTCGACCACTTCTGGTGCCGTAACTGTCACGACAACTGTCTCAGTCCCGGCGACTATCTCGGTCCCGATGACTATCTCGGTCTTGACGACTATCTCGGTCGCGGCGACTGTCTCGATGATGGCTCTCACCACGTCGGCTAGCTGAAACTGGCACACTGACCTCTACTGGTGGCATCGCAGTCCTAAGTTGAGTGGAGGCGGCGTCACTGTGAACAGGGCTAGGACTATCCTGTCTGGCTACTCGAGGCGATGGGGTCCTGATCTGCGTCCGGCGGGTCTGTGTCACCATCCTGCTACAAATTCCTGATCTCGTCAACTCGCCTGTCACATTACCGATTTGTAAGGAAATCTACAATCAAAAACATTAAAACAGAAAAATACCTATCGGAATAGCTTGGAGCAGCTTCGGCACACATGTAACACCCCGTTTCGGCTCACCCGCGAACCGACCCGGGAATGTCACCGGCGATCGAACCGTTCGCTAATCTACGGGTTCGGTTAAGCCGTCCAGGATCTACTCTCGGCGTTTTAAGATGGAGATGCAAACATGAAATGCATGGATGGGATGCGTGGGTTCTAACGGAGTCCTACATACATGCCATGACGTGCAAGCAAAGACAAGATAAAATAATAAATGAGAAAGCAAAAGAAAATATATACTATTTTATGAAAATACGGTAAAACGTGATAATATATTGTAGCATTCATCATTATCTCGTTCGTTTCAATTGAACCGAGCCTGAACTCCAAACTCACTACTCATTCACATTTATCCATTCATTTCAAAACAAGCAATTTATGTAAACAAACACATCAAAATTATCATTCACGTAGCAATAACACATCGTCATTATACGTTACACGCGGCAGGTACATGTGTGCGCGGTTCCGTGCTGCTCCTCCGCAGTCCCAACAGCTTTCATCGCTTCGCATTTCTCACCTACATATATATAGATAAACCATCAGTAACGAGTGTTACCGGCCCGGAAAATAACTAATATCAAACTGGCACAGGAGAGCAAACTCTCCTGTTGAATGAAAACCATATACTTCCTCAAGAACTCTCATCAGGGCACATACGGGAGCCGCCGCCCTCGGGTCGAAGTGAGACTCTCATCGCTCATATATTCAGGTTTCACTCTATTAGCTATCTACTAAATGTGAAA